>JADLZN010003232.1:119916-127416 GCA_018155175.1 Sinocyclocheilus anophthalmus
TGTAAAATAAAAATAACTTTTGTTGTTGAGATCACAAGAAAAGTAAAAAGTGATAAGAAACAACACAAGAAAAGCTGTGATAACAAAAAAATACTTTTGTTATGTTGAGATTACGTGATAACGAGAAAATAA
Organism: Sinocyclocheilus anophthalmus; assembly: GCA_018155175.1. Lineage (NCBI taxonomy): Eukaryota > Metazoa > Chordata > Actinopteri > Cypriniformes > Cyprinidae > Sinocyclocheilus > Sinocyclocheilus anophthalmus. The sequence continues at coordinate 120,049 of JADLZN010003232.1, forward strand.
CTTTTATGTCGAGAACAAAAGAACATTAAATTGTGATCACACAAAAACATCTTTTGTTATGTTGATATTATGAAAAATGTAATTGTGATTACAAGAAACCAACTTTTAAGTCGTTATCATGAAAAATCTACTTTTGTTATGTCGAGATCACAAGAAAATTAAGTCGTAAACACATGGAAACAACTTTTAAGTCGTGATAACACACAACAAAAAATAAAAAAAAAACTTTTTTGTTACGTCAAAATACGAGGAGGAGGAATGGGAAACATGTCGAGATTTCACAAGAAAATTATCATGTGGAAACAACTTTTGTTAAAACATAATCATGAAAAATCTACTTTTGTTATTTCGAGATCGTGAGAAAATTTTATTGTGATCTCGTGAAAACTTTTGAATTGTCAAGATCACAAGAAAACATTTTATGTCGAGATCACAAAAAAATTTAATTGTGCAAAAATATATTTTGTCAAGATTATGAAAAATTAAATCGTGATACCAAGAAACCAACTTTTGAGTCACGATCATGCGAAAACGACTGTTATGCTATGTTGAGATCACAAGAAAATTCAATTGTGATAACGAGAAAATAACGTTTGTTAAATCACGATCACGAAAAATAAACTTTTGTTATTTCGAGATCATGAGAAAATTCAATTGTGATCACGTTTAAACATCTTTTGTTGTGTCAAGATCACGAGAAAATGAAGTTGTGATAACTAGAAAACAAGAAAGAAAAATAATAAGTCTTGGCCTTTAAGGGCTTCTGTACTTTCCATTCAAAATGGCCTGCATCTGTTTTATGATGCCATGCATTTCAGAGCTGTCATTTAGCAGTGGAATGCACGCATGTTTGAAATGCACGACGTCTGGAAAAAAGAAGCAGACATGCTGAAGCGTCGCGTGAACCCATTAGCAGCGACAGATCTACGAGTCTGATACGAGCACGTGGCACGTCGAGCATCAAATCAAGTTTGTTTATTAAAGAAGGCGCGTGCTATTCTTCTGCGTTTTTTAATCAATCCATAATTGTCACGGCCAGGCAAAATACATTTACATTCTCATTTCTGTTGGCCATGGTCGCCATTTGCTATGCTAATTAATGAGTAATTGCGGTGAGATGTGGGAGGAAGCAGCGAGAGGTGGGGGTGGAGGGGAAGCTAATGAGGTGAGACAAAGTAGTAAAACACAAGCTTGATTTCTTCCTGTGTTCACTGCCATCTGTGAAGCATTATGATGGTAAACCGTCGCTCCCTTGCGCGGCGTTGGCGTACAGATGTGGCATTGTTTTGCTCCTCCGCGGCCTTATGTGACTGCGAACGGCAACAAAAGGACATGTCCGTGGGTTCTGGCGTGCCGAGAGAATCAAAGGCATGCTTTGACAGACCTCAAATTATACAGCATGAAAGCAGCACTCAACCCCTGTGCCAGGTTACACGGTGCAGACAGGTGCACGAGCACAACACCTCATAGTGAATATACAAATTAGCTGATGCATATGCACAGGTGCTTCACAAATGTCCGCTGGAAGAAATGCATTTTAATTAAATTAAAACACTAAGGATGCAGAAACATAGCCTACTCTTTGCAATATCGTAAACTCCTCAGAATGTATATGTGTCATTAAACCAGATAGCCACGGTAATATTACTAAGGTAGCCGGATAAACATTGATAGGTTAACTAATTCACTTTATTTACTAACAGTGGTTGACCTGAGAGAAAGAAAACCGAGAGTTTGCGCTAATAGCGCCTCTTGCGTCAATCATGAGAATGCAACGCGAACTTGAAATCGAGCTTGTAAACGCTGCAAAAATCAATGCGAAAAAAGAGAATATCTTACGCATTATTTCTTATTTTAAGTATGTTTAGATATTTTTTACCAGAAAAAAATGATTTTTCGAAGTTATAAATAAAGATTATTGGAGCAAATTTGACAAGAAAACAATATTTCAGTTTTCTACTTAACTCATTTTCAAATTTATGTTACTTGCCATTTCTTTGTAATTGTTTTAACCGTGAATATGACTTTTTGTGGGAGCTGCATATGTGATGTTTCTTTCTTAAAGGAAAAGTCCTCCCAAAAATTTAAATTGGCTGAAAATTGTGTCACCATCAGGGGCCACAAATGTAGATGAGGATGTTTCTTCACCGATTTGGAGAAATGTCGCATGGCGCACTTGCTCACCAATGGATGTGAATGGGTGCCGTCAGAATGAGAGTCCAAACAGCTGATAAAAACATCACAATAATCCACAGCACTCCAGTACATCAGTTAATGTCTTGAGAAGACAAAAACTGAAACAAATCCATCTTTAACCCTTAAACTTCAAACTAGTCCCCTATCCATAATATTGATTTCTCCAGTGAAAAAGTGGTCTGGTCTGAATCAGGAGAGAAATCTGCACAGATCAAGCACCGTTTACAAAACAGCCCAAAACAGCTCTAAACAAATATGTGGTTGGATTTTGATGTGAGAGACAACAGGAGATGCACTTTTTCACTGGAGGAAGCATTATAATGGATAATGGACTTTGTATTTTGGCCAGAAGCGATGGTTTAAAGTTAAAAACATCTTAATGATGGAATTGTTTCTTATAAACACGCAGCTTTTGTCTTCACAAGACATTAACTGATGGACTGGAGGTGTGTGGATTACTTGTGGATTATTGTGAGGTTTTTATCAGCTGTTTGGACTCTCATTCTGACGGCACCCATTCACATCCATTGGTGAGACAGTGATGCAATGCTACATTTCTCCAAATCTGATGAAGAAACAAACTCATCTACATCTTGGAAGGACTGAGGTTGTGTACATTTTCAGCAAATTTTCATTTTGCTTAAAAGGGTGGTGAAAAAAAATTCCTTTTTATTTGTGGTTCTTCTTGACAATTGCATTCTAAACAGTATGTACAATGTGCACAATGCTTCAATATAAAAGAACTAACCTTCACTGCTGATATTACAACACGCTGGCTCTCATATGTGCATGTGAGCATCATGTTAAGTAACAGTGAGTGTAACCTGGTCAAGTCTCTGAACATTCATCATAATTTGGTTAATCCCTGCAATAAATGTCTACGGAGGCCTGCGGGGAAACACATGTAAATGATGAGGTCGAGGGCTTCTTCTTTAACCCTACATATGAAGGCTTGTGAAATAGGGGCCATGTGGCCTTTTTAACTCTAAGATGAGAGGAAACTCTGATTTATTCATCTGACCTTAATACAGTGCAACAGTAGGGCTCCAGAGGTAAAAATGCCATTCAAAAGCTCCATAAAGAGAGAAACTGATTTTAAGCAATACTTTTTCAAGACGGACCTACCATGAGACCCAAGGTTATAAAATGATGGTGTATTCTTCTGCTGAAGCCAGTGCCATTTCAAACTTCATTTCTGAGAAATTGTAATGCAACACAACATAACTTATCATTAATAATTAATTTGTACAGCACAAATGCTGAAGGACAATAATACTAATAGTCATAATAGTTTGTTTAGCTATATAACACTAGATATATGCCTAGCCCCCTGTATCTTTTTTTTTGATTTTTTTTTTTTTCTTTTTTTTTTTTCTTTTAGTCATTTTTTTTTTTTTCTACTCTTCCCCTTTATCGCCTGTTTTTCTCTTTTTCCTTTTTTTTTATCGCCTTTTTTTTTTTTTTTTTTTTTTTTTTTTTTGTTTTTGCTTTGCTTCTCTTTTGTTACATTTCTTTTCCCCAAAAACACAAACATTAAAAACATAAGTTTGAAAATTGGAAAGTAAATTAAAAAAATCATTGCGTAATGAAAGTAGAATATTTCCAGATAATTTTCTATATAATGGGATTATAAAATTTTATCTTTGTATGGACTTTATATTTTAGTAATATTTAAAGGGATTCAACAAAATGTGAATAACATAAATCATGGTAGGTTTTGTTTTTTCTTCTTTTTTTTTCTGGGTAGCTATAGCAGAGAATGAGTGGAAATGTGATCTGATGCGATACTGTAGCTGACGGTTTCATGGTTATAATTTTATCTCTAATAGTATCGATCTTGGAAGTAAAGAAGTTCATAAAGTCATTACTTCTCTGCTGTTGGGGAATGTCTGAGTCAATTGATGCTTTATTTTTCGTTAACTTAGCCACTGTACTGAATAAATACCTGAGGTTGTGTTTTTATTCTAAAAGAGATGAAAAGTAATCAGATCAAGCAGTTTTCAATGATTTTCTGTAGGATAGGGTACTTTCCCACCAAGCAATACAAAATACCTCTAGTTTTGTTTTCTTGCAGTTGCGCTCCATTTTCTGGGCTGCACTCTTTAGCGAGGTGCTCGTTATACCACGGTGTCAGACTGTTTTCCTTAATCTTCTTTAAGTGTAAAGGAGCAACTGTATCTAAAGTGCTAGAAAAGAGAGAGTTCATAGTTTCTGTTACAACATCAAGTTGTTCTGAGCTATTGGATATGCTGAGGAATTGAGATAAATCAGGAAGTTTATTTACAAAGCAGTCTTTTGTGGTAAAAGTGATGGTTTGAAACCCCCCCCCCCCCCCCCCCCCCCCCCCTACTTTTTAACAAGGATTAGAAGTGCAGCAGCAATATATAGAGTATACACAAGACTAGATAATGATATAAGATGTATTTGCTTTGCTGCAGAATTTCAATGCCATTAATATAAATTTCATGTGACAGTATTAGATCTAGAGTATGATTTCGACAATGAGTAGGTCCTGAGACGTGTTGTCTAACCCCAATAGAGTTCAGAATGTCTATGAATGCTGATCCCAATGCATCTTTTTCATTATCAACATGGATATTAAAGTTGCCAACACTCGGATATAAAATCAGCACATTCTTTAATAAAGTCTGTATGGTGCCCTGGTGGCCTGTATACAGTAGCCAGTACAAACATCACAGGGGATTTATCATTAACACTTGTTTCTCTGGATAATGTTAATTGAAGCACCATTAATTCAAACGAGTTATACTTGAAGCCCGCCCTCTGAGAAATACTGAAAACATTGTTATAAATTGAAGCAACACCTCCCCCTTTACCTTTTGGACGTGGCTCATGTTTATAACAGTAATCTTGGGGGGTAGACTCATTTAAAGTAATGTAATCATCTGGCTTCAGCCAGGTTTCTGTCAAACAGAGCACAACTAGTTTATGATCAGTGATCATATCATTTACAAAAAGTGCTTTCGTAGAAAGGGACCTGATATTCAATAAGCCAAGCTTTATCATTTGTTTATCAGTATTACATCTGTTTTTTATTTGTTGAACATCAATTAAAATTTTACTCTTAAATTGTTTTGGATGTTTTTTTGTATTTTCTAGTTCGGGGAACAGACACAGTCTCTATAGTGTGATTTCTAGGTGAAAGGGTCTCTATGTGATGAGAATTAACTGACTTCTGTGAAGTGAGGTGGCTAGCAGATGGCCGGTTTAGCCAGTCTGTCTGCTTCCTAACCTGGGCCCCAGTTAGTCAAGTACAAACTCTAAGACAATGTGCCATATTTCTATAGAGAAGAGCGGCACCACCCCAGGAGAGATGAAGACCATCTCTTTTCAACAGATCAGGTCTGCCCCAAAAACTCGTCCAATTGTCTATGAAAACTATTTTATTCTGAGGGCACCACATCCAGCCATTGAGAGACGACAGTCTGATATGCATCTTGTCACCACAGTAAGAAGGGAGGGGACCAGAGCATATTACAGAGTCTGACATCATGCTTGCAAGTTCACACACCTATTAATCCAAGAAAGGATCCAACACCTGATCCATGAACAGTTCCGGTTTTCCTCTTATCGCTCGAAGGAAGCCTGTAGTGAAACGACGGGGCAGTCGAGTCGGTTCACACTGACAGAAAGCGGCATAAGGGAAACCGGATTGCAAACACAGTGTCCTGCACAGATGCATGTACCGCTCGCACACACCAAACACCCACACACACACCCCACACACACACCACACACACACACACACACACACACCACACACAACCACACACACACACACACACACAACCACACAACACACACACACACAACACACACACCAACCTGGAGATTCCACATCAGTCTATGATATAAAAAGCATCGGAACTATTGGTTAAAAGAAGAAGAAAGAAGCATTGCATGGATTAAGTGTGTTAATGTGGGTGAAGCCAATTTAATCACATTTTGATTTGGGGGGGTAACACGTGATCTCTAATCAGATTTTTGTGTGTGTGGTTATGCTACCTCAGAAAGGCACTAATTAAATGCTTTTACCTATATGGAAAGCCATCAAAATAGACAAATATTCTAAAAAATATATTTATACTGAGACTGCTACTAAATGTTGCTTGGTTTTGTCCTAAAGATAAGTTGAAGTTGTTTGCATCATTAGATGTGACATATGCGTGTGTTGGGACGACAGTCTGAGGAGAGTTTCCTTGGAGGAACAAGTCCTTGACTAACTGGGCAGCAATGCAGCCAGCTGTTTTGGTTTGGACCCAGTTTTTGAGTCATTAAAAATGCCGTGTAGAGAGATGAGCCTATGAAACAACAACACACACACAACACCACACAACCCACACACAAACACACTAACACTCAACTCACACTTCACACTAAACACACATCCACACACACAATCACACACACCACACACACTCAACTCACACTCACACGCACACGCAACACGCACACGCACACGCCTCACGCAAACGCACACCACTCGCACTCGCAACGCACACAGACACAGACAAGCTCACACTCACACTCACACTCACACACACACCACACACGCACACACACAAGTCTCCCAGCTGTGTGTCTCATCCGAGTAAAGAGAGCTTTCAGAATCACAGAAAGCAAGCGCCCAGAGGCCACAGACGTTCAAAAAGTTTCACATACTAACCGTGAATACAACCACACACACACACTCCGAAAAGCACCGGACTAAACAACCACACCAAATCTGAGCAAAGCACGGAACACGGTCTGTCAATGAGAGGACAATCTAAGTGGCTTTTTTAAATATAATATTCACAACTATATATTAATCTATATTGAAATGGTAAAATACCCACTGCTGTTCAATAAGTGGGGTCTGTATGATATTTGATTTAATTTTTTTGAAAGAAGAGTCTCGTTGCTCACCAAGGCTGCATTATTGATCAAACATACAGTAAAAAACTGGTAAAATGTGAAATATTATTACAAATTAAATGAGCTCTTTTCTGTTTGAATATGTTTTGAAATGTAATTTATTTATGTGATGTGCAGCTGTATTTTCAGCATCATTCATCCAGTCTTCAATGTCACATGATGATTCACAGATGAATAGAAATATGCTGAATCTGCGGCTCGAGAAAACCTTTGCATATTATCAGTGTGAATTCT
>JADLZN010003232.1:132416-139916 GCA_018155175.1 Sinocyclocheilus anophthalmus
AGGGTGTGTGGGTGTGTGTGAGTGTATGTGTGTGTGTAAGTGTGTGTGAGAGAGTGTGAGGTGTGTGTATGTGAGGTGTGTGAGTGTGAGTGGTGTGTGTGGTATACTGTAGTGTGGTGTGTGAGGGTAGGGTGTGTGGTGTATGGTGTGGTGCAGTGTGTGTGATGTGGTTGTGAGGGGGAGGTGAGTGGGAGTGTGTGAGTGGTGAGTGTGTGTGTGTGTGTTGTGGTGTGTGAGTGTGTGTTTTGGAGTGTATGTGTGTGTGTGTGTGTGGGTGTGGTGGGGGGTGTGTGTGTGCGAGTGTGAGTGTGAGTGTGAGTGTGAGTGTGTTTTTGTGTGTGTGTGTGTGTGTGTTGTTGATGAGAGTTTGTGGGCTGGTGAGAGTGTGTGGGTGTGTGTGTGTGTGGGAGAGTGTGAGTGTGAGTGTGTGGGTGTGTCGTTAATGAGAGAATAACAGCAGGGTCAAAGCAGTCAAGCAAATGCCGCGAGATTTCCACAGCGAAACCGGAGTGGCTTGCTCGAGGCGGCTCTCGAGGAATGTTTAGTGGAACAAACGTGAGGGATCTCAGTGATTGGACTGATTTTGAGGGCTCGCAATGACCTTTTGGAAAAGTAGTAAGAGAATTATCCTAAATGCGCAACCGGTAGTGATAAATGAGCCGCGTGGCAGTTGTGAGAGGAATAAAGTTGTGCATTAGGATGCCTTTACCGATTCACAGGGTTTGTTGGCGTGTGCTTTGACGGCAGGTTTCTCTTGTTCTGGGCAGAAAATGGGAGTTGATACGAGAGAGATTGTCAGTCCAATTCCAGAATCCAGATGTGTTTCTACTCTAAAATCTAAAGGAACGTAAGGTTCATATAAATCAAGTTAAGCTCTTATTGACAGCTGTGGATTAAACTATTTATATTCCCAAGAATACTTTATTTCAGTGGAAGGTCATAGGGAAAGGGGTTTGATTAAACGAAAAAAAGACGCGACCACCTCTTAAGCCTCATGCCAAAATGTGTGGGGGAATAATAATATAAATTTAAAATAATTTAAAATAATTTTACAATTATTTTCTGAGCATGTGTTATTTTAGTTTCATTGATATAGGTTTTTTTATTTTCAGTTTTCACTTCAATTATAAGGTTTTAGCATTTTATTTTTTTATTTTAGTTATTATTTATTTTATAAGTTTTATGGTTTTAGGTTTAAAACCCAGTTCCTGCATGTTTCTCTTGCGCAAATTATATCTAAATTATATACATTATATTATGCAAATTAGAGACAAATTATGTATAGATATAATAAACTAGATATAAATTTTGACGTTTTAAAAGCAAATAATGGTATGAAGTGTCTACTTTTCATCGTCAAATAAATTCCCCATAGATAAAGAATACATGTTTTCTTCTTGAACGAGTTACATTTGGAAAAACATCATATTATGGAAGTGAAACGAGCTAAGCATGTATATTTGAAATATTGCCAATTGAACATAAACTGCATTTTTGGATTTGCAACCATTTTAGTGAAATAATCGGATGTATTTACCCGTGTACTTTTCGGAAAAATGTTTGAATCCCGAAACCAATAAGTCTAGAAACATGCATTGAGAAACTAAATCATTTTTGATTTCCATGCTACAGAAGTTAACGCAGGCATAGATGACAGCTACAGGCTTTCTACAGGAAGTCAATAGGCTTTATGTATTGACAGCATAAGCACACACCCTTGGATTTAACCTTGTGAAGCATAAGATTGAATGAAATCTTCACTGCAGCGCCAATCTGAAGAGTAAAATCAATTCAATATGAGTCCAGAGATCCTGCTCTTTCAACTATTACACACAGGGCTGATTGCTTCTGTGTGTGTGTGTGTGCCGCTCAAACACAAACATTCATCCTGTAACATCAGTATTAGTTTAAAGTTATCTGGTATTCTCAAAACATTCGCACAAAAGCATTATTTATACATCATTCATGGAATGTTTCGAATGTTCGTCTGGCATTATTTGTTGCTACTTGCTTCAGAACATTCATAGAATAACATTCTTCTTTTTATTTATTAGTTAACAGTTAACATTTATTTCAATTACCAAAAATTAAAATTTTTTCATAGTTTTAGTTTTTGCTAAATATAATAACTTTGTGTTTCTTTTTTATATTGAAAATATTTCAAAATGACAAAAAAAGTCGATATGATAAAGTTTGAAGCTGCTAAATGTAAATAATGACCCTAACCCTAACCTAAAGAAAGAGGGCTAAACACAGCAACAGCATCAATGAAGAAGAGAAAAATGTGGCTGGAACATAATCCACGTGACGCCAGAGCCGAGACCCGCGGCACCCTCTGTTACTTATATTGGGGCGACCATACTGTGCTCAGTCATGCTTGACTCCATCGAACACCTTGAGAGCGGAGTGTGACTGTGTGTATGGTGTTGAGAGAGAGAGTGTGTGTGTGTTGTGTGTGTGTGAGAGAGAGAGCGAGTGTGTGTGTGTGTTTGTGTGGGTGTGAGAGAGAGAGAGAGTGTGTGTTGTGTGTGTGAGAGAGTGTGTGTGTGTTGTGGGGTGTGTGAGAGAGAGAGAGAGTGTGTGTGTGTGTGTGAGAGAGAGCGTCTGTGTGTGTGAGTGAGTGAGTGAATGTGTGTATGTGTGTGTTTTTGTGTGTGTGTGAGAGAGAGTGTGTTGGTGTGTGTGTGTGTGTATGTGTGAGAGAGAGAGAGAGAGTGTGGTGTGTGTGTGTGTGTGTGTGTGTGGTGGTGTGTGTGTGTGTGTGTTTGTGTTGTGTGTGTGTGTGTTGTGTGGGTGTTGGGAAAAGGCCCCCCCACACTACTCTCACTCCTTACTTCATTCAACACGTCTTTCATAGCAGCCAGAGACACCTATCCATGACGCGGAGGCTTGCTGCCAGACAGATGGAATCCAGCATCAGCCTTCCAGAATCTAGGAATCTGGAAAAATTCTGGAAGTTCAGCTCTGCTGGGATCCTAGAACATAAAACTCACAGCAGTGCAGCATGAAAACCATAGACTGTATAAAAACAAATATGTTCACAGTAAGAATAAATGTAAAAGCATGTAGAATTCAGTCAGTTTAGTTTCTGGGAAAGTTAACTGGCACAGAATGCTTCTAATAGAGTAGAGTTGTGATCCAGCTGTTACAAGAATGTTTCAGGTGTCAATCAAAACATGTAGATTATCAGGAGTAAATAAATTTGATAAGTTACGGATTCGTTATTATTTAATCATTAAAATTATTATTAATTTAAACTTATATGAAATATATTCTATTTATAATATATACAATATAATCTTTTTTATAATACATTTTAAATATGTCATAAAATTTATTTACAATGAAAAAGTATTTGGAAGTCCTACTAAAAAAAAGTATTTTAAAATGATAAAATACATCATACATTAAAATGTAATAAAAATATACAATTAAATAATTATTGCAATTATTTTGAATCCTTTCTAAAATTCATTTAGAATGATTGATTAAATGTATTATAAATTATTATAAATTATTTAGAATTACAACAATGATTCTATAGTATATGAAGAAATAATTATTAAAATAGTATTCATAACTAATAAAAAGATTCATATCACATATTCTATTTTTAAATAACATCATTATTTTTTAATACATATATTAAGTATTATATAAATAATAATGATTTTAATTATTAAACATTTTTGTAAACAGGTACTAGATGTAGAAGAATTACTGAATTTATGTGCAGGCCAGAGGGCATGATTAATTGCGTATTTTATATTATATTACACATAATTCACTGCACTAAATGAATGCATCACATTCACAGCTCTAGTAAGAACTGCTGACCCTCTGAGAAAGAAAGAGCTCTGGTAGTCCATCCGTAGAAGATCTGGAAGGGAAGGTAACGACAGCCGGATCCACGGCTCTTTACGCCTTTACTGCTTTTCACCGCAGCTGAGTGTTGTCAGAGTACAACGATAGTGATGCCAGCTCCAAGGTGTGCGGGTCCGTCCCGAACGATTCAACGAGCCCGGTTGCCTCCTAACACACAAGCCGTCATGATTCAGCAGCGCAGGCCAAGACGAAGACAAACATCACACTTTCACGTGTCAACGCTTCAGCTGCAGAATGTTTGGATGCATCTCCACAAAACCTCGCAAATTACATTCTCACAGAAACGAAAAACCACACGCGAGATCTCGGCGCATCTCAATCTTATGCAGTTAGATCAGACTTTGAATGTGCATATCTTCTAAAAGCTCATCAACACTACACTACCGGTCAACACGTTTGGAATAATTAAGATTTTTCCTGTTTTTATAGAAGTCTCTTCGCTAAGCAGGGCTGCAGTATTTGATCAAAAAATACAGTCACATTTGTGAGATATTTTTGAATGTAAAATAACTATTCTATGTGAATATATATTTAATTGTAATTTAATTCTGTGATCAAAACTGGAATTGAAGCATGCATTACTACCAGTATTATTATAGTTACATTATTGAATTACATGTTTATCAATAATATATAATATTATAATACTATAAGATAAATCACTGTTTTCCTCATTTGGGGGGTGATGGGTGACATTATAAAAATATATAATATAATATCATATATATCTATCATCTCATCATATCATATAAATATAATTCCCACTCATGTCCTTATGGTTAAGGAAAACCTTAGAAAAAAGTTTGCGAAATGAATAAAGGTACATTAAAACTTTTCTTCAGAGGGGTCAGAATTAATGCATACTGTTATAATATCATCACTCACCCTTACGTTGCATGGCTCTTCTGCCATCAAAGCATCCGGTGACATCTGAAAAGGAAAGTTGTTTCAGAGATGGCGCATTTATCTGAAAGATTATGAAAGCAAACATTGTTTTCATTTAAATGAAGTGCACGAAGGGCTGTGATTGTCTGGTTTGTGTGGATCGGAGGTGAGCTCAGACACAGAAATAGGATGTCAAACAAGCTCAAAACTAACAGCTCAAAACAAGAATCAAGAAACAAACTCACTTTAACGAATAACATTCCGTCTATTATTAGCATGCGCTGCAGTTTTGTTGTCTGCCACTTTAAATCCTCAAGCTCTTTAAACTGGATTCTGATGGACTGTCGATGTTTATCATTCATCAGCTGGGAAAAAAAATGATTCTGAAAGTGATTCCAATGATAACGTTTTGCTATCTTTGTAATTGTAGTGTGAACTTCTCTTAGGTGGTTGCTAGGGAGGTGCTATGGAGGCGTTTAGGTGTTCAGCTGGTGCTAGGGAGTGATATGTGGTTGCTAGGGAGTTGCTATGGAGCTGTTTAGGTGTTCAGGTGGTTGCTAGGGAGTTGATATGTGGTTGCTTATATGTTCAGCTGGTTGCTAGGGTGTTGATATGTGGTTGCTAAAGACATGCTATGGAGCTGTTTAGGTGTTCAGGTGGTTGCTAGGGAGTTGCTATGTGGTTGCTTATATGTTCAGCTGGTTGCTAGGGCGTTGATATGTGGTTGCTAAAGACATGCTATGGAGCTGTTTAGGTTTTCAGGTGGTTGCTAGGGAGTTGCTATGGGGTTGTTTACGTGTTCAGGTGGTTGCTAGGGAGTTGATATGTGGTTGCTAAAGACATGCTATGGAGCTGTTTAGGTTTTCAGGTGGTTGCTAGGGAGTTGCTATGTGGTTGTTTATATGTTCAGCTGGTTGCTAAGGTGTTGATACGTGGTTGCTAAAGACATGATATGTGGATGTTTAGGTGTCCGCGTGGTTGCTAGGGAGTTGCTTTGTATTTGTTTAGGTGTCCAGGTGGTTGCTATGGTGTTGATATATAGTTGTTTAGGTATTTAGGTGGTTGCAAAGGTGTTGATATGTGGTTGTTTAGGTAATCAGGTGGTTGCTAAGGTGTTGATATGTGGTTACTCAGGTGGTTGCAAGGGGGTTGTTTAGGTGTACATGTGGTGTTGATATGTGGTTGCTCACGTGTTCGGGTGGTTGCTAAAGATTTGCTATGTGAATGTTTTAGGCTTGTTAACGGGTGGTTGTAGGAGTTGCTATGTGTTTGTTTAGGTGTTCAGGTGGTTGCTATGGTGTAGATATGTGGTTGTTTAGGTACTTAGGTGGTTGCTAAGGTGTTGATATATGAATGTTTAGGTGTCTAGGTGGTTGCTAGGTTGTTGATGTGTGATTTGGTTACTCAGGTGGTTGCTAGGGAGTTGCTATGTAGTTTTGTAGGTGTTCAGGTGGTTGCTAGGGAGTTTCTATGTGGTTTAGTTATTTAGGTGGTTGTTAGGGCGTTGCTATGCAATTGCTAAGTTGTTTTGGGTGATTACTATGCAGTTGCTAAGGTGCTGTGACTGGATTTTAGGACGTAGATAAGTGGTTGTTTAGGCATTCAGGTAGTTGCTAGGGTGTTGCTATGGATTTTAAGGATTGCAGGTGGTCAGCGCTGGTTTGACAGTGATACTGCATCTGTCCCACTGGCTGGAGAAAAAATGCTTACAAAAACAGAAACAGAGAAAAGAGTCTGTTCACTAGACATAAAGTAATAAAAAAGAGAGAACTATACATCAGCACACTGAAGCAGACAGAAATATACACACATCACGTACACACTTCACATCAAAACGCCAAACAACAGCCTGAGGGGAACAGTATATGCGGTCAGCGATTCCAGAGTTTGGCCGCACAGAGAAAAGGAAAGTCAAAATATTGTCAGTGGCCTCATGAATAAACTATTTCCTCTTTGTAGAATTTCATTTTGTACAGGGTTTTCTGTTGTCCGAGACACCTGTCCTAAAAACAGCGTAGTCAGCGGTTTGGGAGGCATATTTTCACCTCAGAGGTGAGCGCGTTCACTGCTTTTAGCAGTTGTCTCTGAAAGCTGCTCAATATCTGATCAGTTCTACTCCTCACAATCGCTGGAACTGACGAGGAATACTAATGTGCCGTCTGTGAATCTGAACTGATGCTGTAAATCTTGCTATGTGTGAAGGCGATTGCCTTCATTAAACCAACAACCACAGAAACAAACGTCACATAAACTGACCTGTGATCAGCACAACTGTGAATATGCTTTTATGCATGTGCATTTCAGACACAGTATTGCCCATTACTTTGTTTTTTTTTACAATAAAAGGAGTTCCGAATGAAGCAACAGCAGAATGAACTACTTCTGTGTTGTTTCTGAATGAATTGGTTGAATGAATGATTCAGTGACTCACCCATAAAAAGCATCACTTGTTTCGTTTGAAACAGGACAGGACAGACAGGCCAGACAGAAGACAGCCAGGACAGGACAGACGACAACAACAGACGATAGATAGAGAGAAGAGATCGATAGATAGATCGAGGCCGACAGGACGACAGGACAGGAAAGACAGACAGACAGACAGATAGATAGATAGACACAGACAGACAGACAGATAGATAGATGAGATAGACAGACAGATAGACAGATAGATAGACAGACACAGACAGATGGATAGATAGACAGATAGATAGAACAACAGACAGACAGACA
>JADLZN010003232.1:142416-152416 GCA_018155175.1 Sinocyclocheilus anophthalmus
ATTTAACAACATTAGGTGTAACACACAACCCTAATATACAAAACTGATAAAAAAAACTGAGAAGAAACATCGTTATTTCAACAACAAAACATCAAATTTGAAATGTAACGCAGGGAATTTGGGGAATGTCAATTTTCCTGCAAAAAACTACCGTAAAATTACATGTAATGTCAATACAGTTTTCACCGTATATAGTAGGAGAATTTACCGTTAACCATTTAACAGGTTTTTCCTGTAACATTTTTACAGTCTTTTACCGTTAAATTCACGGCCATGTTGATGGTTTCAGTGTTTTGTGTTTTAAAGCTAAAAGTGATTTGGTTTGTTTCAGCTTTTGTCTTCTCCAGATGTTAACTGATGGACTGGAGTGGTGTGCATTATTGTGATGTTTGTATCAGCTGTTTGGACTCTCATTCTGACGGCACCCATTCACATCCATTGGTGAGCGAGTGATGCACTGCTACATTTCTCCAAATCTGATGAAGAAACAAACTCATCTACATTTCAGATGGCCAGTTCGGAGATGCGGAGTGAATGTTCAGCAAATGTTTATTTTTGACTGAACTATTTCTTTAAATTACTTTTTGATCTTTGTTAGGAAAGAAATCAGGCCTTGATCAGGCCTTTAGTCTCTGAAATGTCAATACAGTATCTGTTTTATGAGGGATGCACAAATGAAATGATGCTAAAAGTGTAGAGAAGATCCCTGAAATAAACCTGTCATCTCAATCTCCCGCCAGCGCAAATATAAACACAGCTTCCAGCTCCTCCTGGTGTAATTCAGACAAAGTGCATTAACATTGACCACAATTGATCCCTGTCTGATATAAATAAAACCCGTAACACAATAATATACACACCAGATAGTGCTGATCCAGAGGCGCAGGACTGGAATCGATGGGCGAGCTGGACACAGTCACAACACGCATGAATATTGCATTCGGTTTCCTCAGTGGTCGAGAGTATTCATGATCCTGCGGAGAGTCACATTTCTTAAAATCAGTTTAGTATGCTTGAAAATAGGAGCCGTTACATCAAGTTACAATATACAGTCATGATGCAAGCTGAAAATGAAAAAATAAATAAATAAAAAATAAAAGAAAATTGCAAAGCGGTTTGGAAAATGGATTGATGGATGAAAAATAACAAATTAAATTAAATGAAATGAAAAATAATCCACAACCGTACATGTGGAAAGCGGTCTGAAAAATAAAAAAACATAAGAGCAAAGTAAACAAAACCCACGCTCCTTGGGCAAGCAAGCTTTATGCTTAATTTAAGACATTTAGTGTAATTTAACACAACGAACAGGAAAACTCTATTGCATTTATTGCTACTGATATGAATCTTGTGCGGACATCAGATTAAACCAGTGTGTGCTAACTAAAACTATTAAAAATAATGTTTGTTAATTAAAAAATAAAAACGATAACATATAAATGTTAGATGAAAAACTAATTTAAATTAAATTAGAAACGTTACCTTGAAAATTAT
Source organism: Sinocyclocheilus anophthalmus (assembly GCA_018155175.1). Classification (NCBI taxonomy): domain Eukaryota; kingdom Metazoa; phylum Chordata; class Actinopteri; order Cypriniformes; family Cyprinidae; genus Sinocyclocheilus; species Sinocyclocheilus anophthalmus. The sequence goes on from JADLZN010003232.1 coordinate 143,911, forward strand.
CCAAAATAAACTGAAGTATTAAATTTACTAGAACTAAAATTGAAAAATAAAAAAAACAAAAATTAAAGTAGATAGAAAATGTAAAACAAACCTAAAAACCTAAATTACTAAACCAGCAACTTAAAAAAGCTGATAAAACATCAATAAAGCTTATAATAGTAATTAAATTAAAAAAAACGAAAAACTGCAAAAAAATATTTAACAAAGCTGATTAGAAATATCAATTAAATATTATAATAGTATATAAATAACACTAAAATAACACTGCAATATAAAAAAAGCTGATTAGAAATATCAATAAATACTATAATAGTACATAAATAATTCTAAAATGACACAGGACACCTCTGAGAGGACGACTATTCATTTCTTTATAAGTAAAACTTTTTAAATGGAGGAAAACACTACAAAGTGCATCTTTAAAATCAACATGAAATCAAATAAAACCAAAAAGATATATAATTGTTCATCAAAATAATGCAATGACTTGCTCCGCCTCTCACTTCTGTAAATATAGTCCTGTCTTACATTTTTTTGTTGAATATCACAAAAATACATCAGATTATGGAAACAAAATGTGTTGTGAATACAGTTTCATGTTGATTTTAAGGTTGAAACGGCATATTTTAAGCATAAACACATATGGATCCATCAGTAACGTACTAGCGTGTGTTCACATGTTCAGCACACGCATGTGAACAGACCTGAGCTCTTGAAGACTGTGTTTTCAGCTCCTCGCACTTCCCAGATAACCTTGGACACAAAACATGAATATGGAGAGGAAGTCTCGTGAATAAATAAACACAGCTGGAGCACAAAAAGCGGTGGAGGAGAGAGAGAGAGAGAGAAGAGAAGCACAGAAGCAAAGAACGATGAGCAGGAGAGAGAAAAGAGTGTGTCTTGGTGTGTTTCTCACGTGAACATCTGCTTAAAAAGGTGGTTTGGGATCATGCAGCTGGCATGAAAGCAGTCCCTTCAAACTCATAAAAGTGAATTGTTATTGATGATGCATCATGAATATATAATGAGCATAACAGGATACAGCTTACAGAAAGCTGTAGAAGAAATTCTACCAAAAAAGGCTACATTAGACATCATTTGCAACGGATTTTATTTTCTAGTGAAATGGGATATTCAACGAGAATATATGTAGATCGGGACTTGATTTTATCTGAGGACTGACTGGATGAACAGTGTCTCTATATGAAATAAGAAGAACTGACAACAGCAACTTCAATGTAAAGTTATTAGTGTACATTCAAATAGATGATTAGGCAAACATTTTTAATCCTAAATAATACATTTCAAAAATTAGAAATAAAATAAGATATAAAATAAAATTCAAAAAATGCATGAATAAAATAAAAATATAATAAAATAAAATAAAACCCGTTTGTAAAAAGACGTTTGGAAAATGGATGGATGCATAAAATAAAAAATAAAACATAAAATAAAGTTATAAAAAAAAAAAAAATTGTTTTGATGGATCATTTACAATAATACTAGGAATATGTATTAGGAAAGTAAACAGTCAAGTCAAGTAAAATAAAATAAAAATTGATTAAATAAAATGGATGGATAATAAAAAATAAAATAAATGGATGAATGAAATAAAAAAACAACAAAAAAAAACAACCCGCAACATTAAAATAAAACTGACTTGAATCAGTTCAAATAAAAGTGACTTTGGTATGTTAGTCTGTCTTTACTCATTATTATAAGTCCATGCCCTTATTTACAGGATAACTGTGTGTAAAGACCCTTTAACTGCTCCTTTAATTCATACTTTAAGACCTCAGAAGCTAAAAGCCGATGAAACCTCCGTCTCAGCACTGCCTTTGTGTTTTCCTGAGAGCCCTGATCAGACCAGACGAGTCCCTCTCAGGTCAGTCTTGTGTTCAAGCACCGGCGGACACTGGATAGATGCTCAGTCCTGCTCAGCTTCCTCCACGTTTCCTCCGTCATTGCTGTATCGGTCCTGGCGTGGCCTGGGTTTGTGTCTGAAGCAGCCGAGCCGATCGACTGGTTATTTATTCATGAGCGAGAGTCTCTGTGGTGCATCAGTCGTGTCCGAGAGCGTCACACGAAGCGGAGCGACCCGATCCATTACTGACCACAGCTGGACGCATGAGGAGAGAGACTCGAAATGCAGGAGTGAACGTAACAAGTACCTGAATTAACATTATATGCTTTACATGTGATTAAAATGAAGTTTTCATGTGACGTGTTTGAACATATTTGCTTGTAGCTGGATTTAATGCATGCAGAAACATTGTGTGACATTTTTCCATGCACCACCGCAACATTCTCAACCGCATTTTCCAAACTGCTTGCCCTATAGAGTGATTATTTTTTATTTTTATTTTATTTATTCCAGCATCATTATTTCATTATTTTCTGATATTTTTTTATCATTTCATTTTATTCATTTCATTCATTTAATTTATGTTATTATTAGTTATCATTTCATACTTTTTTTAAATTTAATTTCATTATTTCATTATTTTATTGTTTAAATTTATTCATATTTCTTTTTTCTTTGTTTTTTCATTATTTTTTTAAAATCTTTCAGTATTTGATTTCATTTAATTTTTGTTTATTTATTTCATATTTTATTTTTTTATCATTCATTTATTCATTTCATTTCATTTTAAATTTAATTTCATTTATATTTTGGTATTTTAGTATTTTTTATCATTTTATATTCCTTATATTTTATTTTAGATTATTTTTATCATTTAAATAATTTAATTTAATTTCATTATTTTATTTAAACAATTTCATTATTTTTATGTTATTATTATTTATTATTTCATTATTAATTTAATTTTTAAATTTCATTTCATATTCTATTTCAATTTCATTTAATTTCATTTAGTTTAGTTTAGTTTCATTTTGTTTTATTTCATTTCATTTCATTTCATTATTTTATTTTATTTTATTTTAATTATTTTTATCATCCATCCATTTGTCAAATTACTCGCGCTATGGGGTCATGTGATTTATTTTATTTTTCATCCATTCCTCTGACATTTACTACTTGTGTTATAGGCATGGTGTGTTTAATTGAACTGAATATAATTTTCCTGCGCATCCGTCTCTGAGCCTGTGTTCGTCACATGTCCAAACGCGCTGGGATCGCAGAAGTGGCTGGGAGTCGAGGTCACCTGGGTAAAAGCCTCTGGGGAATGAACAAGGCTGGATCGTGAACATGATACTCTGCTTGCTAGCTCTCGCTTGGATCTACAGAAGCATGAGAAAACGAGACGGCTGTTACAGTTCACTAGGTTCAGCGGACGCTAACATGATGCAACAGTGCACCAGGCTTTCAGCTTAATGCCTGAAACACAGCAGACAGACTTTAACAGATGCTGAGGGTCAGTCTCACAGTCGGCATGACTCAGAATTCACTGTTTACTTTGCTAATACATATTGTGAATGATCCATCAAAACACGATTTTATTTGAGTTATATATATATAGAATTTTTCTCTCTCGCAATTCTGACTTTTTGTCTTGGTTTACGTTTCTCAATTCTGTTCTAATTTCACGAAATTAAAAATAAACAAGGTTATTGTGACTTTTTTTTCCTAAATTCTGACTTTAGAATTCTGAGTTTATATCTGGATTCTAAGTAGTTTTCCAATATTCGGTATTTTTTTTTTTTTTTTTTTTTTTAAGAATTCTGAGCTTACATCTTGCAATTCTAAATTAATATATCACAATTTTGACCGTTTTTCCCAGGATTTTGAGTTTATAACTCGCAATTCTGTTTTTCAAAATGGAATAAAAAATAAACAAGCTAAATGTGACTTTTTTTCTAAAAATTCCGACTTTTCTTATCAGAATTATGAGTTTATATTTTAATATCTCACAATTCTTTTTTTCTCAGAATTCTGAGTTTAAATCTGTTTTTTTTGGCCACAGAATAAAAAATAAAAAAGATAATTGCGACTTCTTTTTTGCACAATATCTGACTTTTCTTCTCAGAATTACAAGTTTATATCTCGCAATCTGAGTTCATATTCCAAATTCAGGATTGTTTTTTCACATTTTGAGTTTACATCTCGCAATTCTGTTTTACACAAATTATTTTTATATTAAAAATAAACAAGGTAATTGGTAATTACAAAAAGAGAAAAAAAGACCTAATTGTGAGATAAAAACGTATCTTTAACTTTTTTAATGCCGTGGCTTCCATGAGATATCCCAGAAACACTTTAATACAGACTTACAGTATTCTACACAAACAGAATATTCGGTTCTCTTCCATTTTCTTCTATTCTGTATCCGTCTTCTACTGATGCAGATTTCAGTCTGTGTGCTGAGAGACTTCCTAGCGATGACGTTGTTCCAATAATTGTTTATATTTATTCTGGCAGGGCTGCGCGGAGCTCGAGGGGTCGAGGGAAATGGAAGTTTGGCACAATAAAAGTGTTTTTTCCACAACACAACCTCATAAGCTCATTAAAGTCAGCCGTGTTTCCCCAAAACAGTCAAATCACTTCCAGACTCGAGACAACACCAGCACACCAGCACACACGTTACATGTTTAATGCACAATTCTGGGTATAAAACTAATATTACTGTAAATATTTATCTGATATATAGCTTTGATATATTAGCACTGGCATGACTACACATTAATCACACAGAAAAGTAGTTGACTAGTCAGCAGGTCAATGTTAGATTAAGTATAGATAAAAATTCAAGTTTACAAATAGAGGCACTTTTGCACACTGGAGAAACTGCATTTCTACAATTGCAATTGCGAGTTCACACGTCTTTTTTTCTTGCAATTCGAAGTTTGCATCTTGCAATGTTTTACTTTTTTTCCCCTGAATTCAGAATTTAGATCTCAAAATTCTGACTTATTTTCCAGAATTCTGAAGTCAGGACTCTGAAACTTTGTAAAAAAAACAAAAAACAAAACAGAATTGCAAGATTGAAACTGAATTCAAGAGAAAAAAGTAAAAGTAAAAGAAAAAGTGAGTGAGATATAAACTGAATTGAGAGGAAAAAAAGTTACAAACGCAAGATGCAAACTTTGAAATGCAAGAAAAAAGATACAAACTCAGAATTTTGAGAATATAAAAAAAGTCAGAATTGTGGGAAATAAGCTCACATTCCATATTAAAGAGCTGATGTATGGCAGTACAAGACCGACAAGGAACTACGGGCCAGATTTACTAAACAGGGCAAATTAGTGTGAGAGTGCAATCCTATAAAAGGGCAGATGATCTACTCACAGTGAGAGTTTAAATGAAAGAACACAGACGCAGACAGATCATTTCCACAATGACCAACACGGTCTACCAAAGCAGTGCAGAATAGCGTGATCTATAGCAATTTTTGGGTGTTAAATGATGGCTTGGACATCCGTAATCCTTGGTAAATCCCGCTGAAGAGGGTTTGCACTGCCATTAAGATGTTAGAGGCTGCAAGAAGTGTAAATGTCTTGATTAACAGGGGCCACAGACAAGAGCCTCCAAACACTAGTGATAAAAAAACACGGGTAAAAACGGACAGAAAAGGAGAACATGGGGGGCCTCCGTCAGCTAAGAGACCATGCACCAATGGCAAACACGTACAAGTGCAAATGAACTCCTGGAGAGACACAGAAAGACAGGAGGAATGCGTTTGCTCGTCCCGGGGCCCCAAACTCAGGGGTCATTGAGGATAAAACCCTAATGACATCAGTTACACTCCTTTCTGTGAGTTTACATGAAGCAGAGGAGGATTTACACATGAAAGAGAAGCTTTCCCTCCTCTAAATACAGCAGATAACTGATTCACAATTCCCTTTAAACAACGAATCACACCATGTACATATATATATATATACTAATAATAATAATAAAAAAATTGTAAAAAGCTTACACACACACACACAACAATATATAATATATTATAAAGCTTTAATTATTCAATATTTTTAGTATCTTTATTTCTTACACCCACTTTTAATTTTTTTATGTATTTGCACTTATTTTTTTAATTAAAAATGAAATAAAATAAATCAAAAATAAATGCGTAAAAGTGTTATTCTTCTTTATAATGCATATAAATTGTATTGATACCTAAGGCATATATGTATTATATATATATTGCATCTATATATATATAATAGATATCTATATATAGAGCCTATATATTTCAAGAATATGATATTAAAAGTTTATTGCATTTTTTAATTTTGTAAATCAATTAAAATGTAATAAAAAATATTATAATTTAAATTTAAATATTAATCTTTATTCTTTTTGAGTAATGCAAGATTTGTATTTATACATTCTAGGTAAGACTTGTTACTGGCTTTACTTAAAAAAAATTAAATTAAATAAAAAAAAAAAAAAAAACAATCGCTTTAGAGTAATTAGAAGCTAATTCCCGTCACCAATCCAATGAGAAAATAGAAATAAAGTTAATACAACTATTATTAATGAAAATGGAAATTGCACAAAATTTAAATTGAAACATGCATGCTTTAAGAAGCATTACAGTAATGTCATGAGAATTTGGTGGGCAACATATTCAATTCTAATAAATAAATAAATAAATAAAATAAAAAAAAATCTTATTTTTTTCGGAATTGAGATTAAATAAAAAAACGTGAAAATTTCTTTCCCAGAAATCAAAGCTAAATGCTCCACATCGAGTTTTGATGATGAGTTTCAATTACGCAACAAATCTAAATTTGTGCACAAAAGCCCCGTGCGTAATTCATCCGCTCGACACAAGGCCTGACGCGCAGCGAGTGTGTGAACACGCGTGTGCTTGTGTTGAAAAGCACAGAAAGTCACGCAGAACTCACACGAGACTCTTGATTTATCATTCTTCTCTGCTCCATTAACAGCCAGCGATCTGCAGCACTGTTACAGAGAGAGAGACAGGTGTAACGAGCCACACAACAGGAGATAATTAGTCGCAGAAGTTTTCTTTTTTTGGGGGGTAACTGATAAAAACCCATCTGCTCTGGAAAATCACGCAGCAAAAGCTTGAAGAGAGAAATCTGCTCACGAACACTTCAAAACTAAGCTTCTCAATGATTCTGTACCTTCCAGCCTTGAAAAGTGTGTTTCAGAGAGTGAGGAGAGGTCTCAGTAAACGAGGTCCTCTCCCGCTGTTGCTTCAGATGTTGTTCTGTGGAGTGAAAGTCTTCAGCCCTGAACGAGACACAAGCAGAGAGAAAATCAGATTTTTTGGCCAATCCAGCTCAAATCTGTTTAGGTTCTTGTAGTTGAAGAGTTAAAAAAAAAAAACAAGCAGTAATCGTATGTGGTGCCATTAAAAATAGAAAAAATTTTTGTCCCACCCTAGCAAAAAAAATAAATAAATAAATAAAATAAAAATAAAGAATAAAAAAAAGCACACAACTTGCAGCATGAAAAATTCACCTAAAAAATTATTTTCATTTGTCTTCCAATTTGGCCGTGCATGAATAATAATAATAAGAAAAAATAATTTTTTTTTTTTCGCCTGCAAAAAAATAAATAAAAAAATTTAAAAAATATATATATATATCAATATTAAATGCAGTTTGAACAGGGCCATCTAAATTAATTGAAATAAAAAAAAATTTTCTATTGTATATTGCATGCATATAAAGAAATCAACCCGGCCGTAAATAAATCACTTAATAAATAATAAAAAATAAAAAAATAAATGAACAAAAAAAACATTTTCAATATTAAAAAAAATTTGTTGTATCTGTTGTATGTTGCCTGAATTAAAAAAACAAAACAAAAAACTAATTGCTGCAAAAATCAATCAATCAAAGTAATAAAAAAAAAAATAAAACTCAACTTGCAATTGGAAACGTCCATCTAAAAATATCAGAATTTAAAAAATTGTTTTCTATTAAATGTTGCATGAATAATAATAAAAATAATTTGCTGCAAAAATATATAGACAAAAATAAATGAATAATAACAAGAACAACAACAACAACAAAGTGGATTAAAAACTAAAAATAATTAAAAAAATACTCTGTGTGTAAATAACTATACCACATTATATAGTACTATACATCAATATACATCATTATCCAGCAGTACTATACATCACTGCATCCGCTATCACTATACCTCACCTCTATAACCACTCTTATCTGACTGAATCTATTCACAATAACTCTATAACAGGAAGCATGCATCTTGAATTGATGTTGTAATGAAATGCTGGTATTCTGGATGCTGCACTCATGAAACAACACAGTGCATTAATTCAGTCTCTACAGGAGAAACGCTTCATTCTCCTCCAGAGACCTCAGGTGATTCAACGCAGGACAAACCGGTAATCTGATCACCAGCTGCTGGGAAAATCCATGCGGAGAAACCCAACAAGAGCGAGCGAGGGAGAGCAGCTGGATGTTTTCATCATAAAACACAGAAGACAAATGAACAGGCCGTCCTCATCCCCGAGGAGTCTGAACCGGAGTAACTCTGGACATCTTTCCACATCAGCTCAGTTCTGCAGGAGGAAGGAGAGCACAGTCGGTATATGTT
>JADLZN010003232.1:157416-179916 GCA_018155175.1 Sinocyclocheilus anophthalmus
TCTCTTTCAAACACAACAAACACACACACACCACCAACCACACACACACACACACACCACTCTCTCTCTCTCTCACACACACAAACACACGCACGCACACACTCACTCTCACACACACGCATGCACGCACGCACACACTCTCTCTCTCTCTCACACACACACACTCTCTCTCACACACACACACACACACACACACACACACACTTACTTTATTTCAAGCAACAACAACAGTTTTATGGTTTAGTTAACTATGCCGAAAACAAAATGAATAAACTCTATTACAGACCTTTACAGTTTTTGCCTATTGCTTACACACTTTTGGCAGAATTTGGCTCATTATGTCAAAACTCTACACACAAGCCAATCAGAAATAGCACTTGGAGATTAACAACTCACATCTATGCCAAAATGAAACACTGCAATCAAAACTTAACACTCCTTTCTAAAAATGAAATTCTTGCTACAAAACCATACACACAAGCACCATTTGAATTACTCTTTCATATCACCTGCAACACACTGATGGGCTTTATATAAAACACTGCAGTCTTTGTGTTTCTATTTCTATTGTCATTTTCTCAGACTCAGTCTTCTGTAAAACTCAAAAGTAGAATTTCTGCAGTAATCAAACAAGAGTTTTTACAAAAAAAAACTAACATTCTTACAGAAATAAAGAAAACTAGAATCACAAATCATCAAATTTAGCAACAAAACAAACGTAAAAAAACAAAACAATTACTGGATAAATTGCTATTGGGGAAAAAAAAAATACGGGTTTTGTGTGTGTGAGCGTGTGTGTGTGGTGGGGGGGGGGGGCTTATGGATCCCGCCTTCTGTTCGGATCTGGCCACAAGACCTCGTCAACATCACAGGCGATGTCCTTGCGGGCTAGGCATCGGGGAAAATATCGCCTTGTGTGCCGAATCCACCCTTGGATTGATCCCACCTCAATGTCTCCGCATGCCTCTTCCATTGCTTGCAGAAGAGTCATGCGGGCGTGTGGTTACCGATCATATACTTTCCACCGCCACGCTGAAAATAATTCCTCGACTGCATTTAGAAAGGGGCTGTAAGGGGGCAGGTATAAAAGTGTGAAATGGTTATGGTTGTTGAATCAATCTCGGACCAGAGCAGCCCGGTGGAAACTAACATCATCCCAGATGACAACAAACCTGGGCTGCTGTGGTCTGTCCTGCACAACTGCATGTAGTGCATCTAGAAATGCAATGATCTGTCCTGTATTGTAGGGACCTAGAGTGGCATGGTGATGCAGCACTCCTTGGACACTACTGCTCATCCACGCAGATGAACTCATGTGGCAGTTCGGCGGCATCAAAATCCAGAACTGTCTGTAACAGAAAATATTGAATAGTGTTACTGAAAACATATACAGTAACTACAATGTCTATATTTTCACACAAGTAGGGGCTGGGTTGGGTCAGTATTTTTTAGGTGGACCAGCACCTGTTTGGTTCCCCACATTCTTAATCTTCTTTTGCGTTCAGCACAAGAAAGAAATTAATACAGGTTTGGGACAACATGAGAGTGAGTGAATAATAACAGAATTTAAATTTTTGGGTGAACTATCCCTTTAATGACGAGCGGCAGCACGTTTAGTGCTATTAGACTGCTGTCACTTTAAGAGCTACACGCACCTGTTTTTCTCTCAACTGTTTACTTTGACTTTCGACATGAGCAACTGTGTTTATATCAGATGCTAAAGATAACTCGGTCTAGTAATCAGGCGCTGTTTGACAGGATTTTTAGTGTGCGTGCACAGAAAAAGCGCATGTCAGAACAGCACGAGAATGAAATGTTTAACCGGCAAGGCTTTAAAGCACATGCAAATAATGCACTTTTTGTGATTGTGAAACTGTGAGTGTAACTCTACCGCTGAGTAACATCTGATGTGAATGTATGTGGCGTTCTACAGAATACTGAGGCGGAGGCAGCAGAACTGCAGCTGTAGCACGATACTGCGATATTTCTTCAAAAGCAGATCGTGGAGACATTTTAATCATCCACGATCAAAAACGGTGAAGTCACCGGGATGTTTGAGCTGAATGCACTGCAGCAGTGAATCCGACGATCTCTCACACAGCAGAACCTGTGATACTTTATTCAGGATTCTTTGATGAATAAAAAGTTAAAAAGAAGAGCACTTATTTAAAATATAAATATTTTCTAACAATATACACTACCGTTCAAAGGTTTGGGGTCGGTACATTTTTATTCTTTCTTGTTTTGAAAGAAATTAAAACTTTTATTCAGCGGGGATGTGTTAAATTGATCAGAAGTGATAGCATATATTTATATTGTTAGAACATAATTTATATTTGAATAAATGCTGTTCTTTGACTTTTTATTCATCAAAGAATCCTGAAAAAAGTATCGCAGTTTCCAAACAATATTTGGCAGCACAACATTGATAATTCTAATAATAAATCAGCATATTATTATGGATTCTGAAGTCATGTTGACACTTTATACGAAAGGATGCTGTGAAAAAACAGCTTGCGCACACAGAAATAAAGGATATTTAAAAGGAGATTAAAATAGAAACCCTTATGTTACTATTGTATAATAGTTGCAAAGAGTACTGTTTTTTCTGTATTTTTGATCAAATAAACGCAGCCCTTGGTAAGCACAGAAGACTTCTTTCAAAAACATTACAACGGCTTAACTGACTTTGATGGTTAGTGTAATAATAAAAAAACAACATTTAAAGGGTAAATGAGATATTAATATTATTACCAATTACTAACAACAACAATAATAATATTATAGCATAAACAGAATACAAACATTATATATTAAATAACTATTACTATTAACATTATACAGTACTATACAGTGTCTCAAAACGCCATAAAACCGACAGCTTTGGAAGTTCTAGCCGTAGTGAAGCTCTATTATAATTTCTTGAACTCAGAATTGGACTGAAGAAGCACCACTGGTTTCTTTCCTCCAGTGGATATGTGGAGAGTTTCGTTAACCCCTGCCGGTCACACAGACGTGTAAACACACCCTCATCACTGGTGCAGATTAAGCTGTTATTTCCTCTTCCTGCAGGTCTGTGCTTACAGCTCAGACTTCAGCGCTGCCTGCCGTTCAAGCACAAGGTACGTCCTCATCATGAACTCCCTGGATTGTGTTTGTAGGAGAGCCACCAGGGTTTATTATTGAGCTGATGAAAGCCGGCGAGAGGCCAGCAATCGTCTCCACTGAAGCTGTTTTCAGGACTTCTAAATGTGTCCGAGTGCAACCGTCATGCAACGCTGGAATTACTGCAAATAATATGCACACAGTTACTGCAATTACATGCTTAGTTTCACTATATAATTATTCATTAAAGCATAAAACAAAAATGTAACCTTTACACAGACTAAGCTTTTCATAGCTTGGACTAGTTATTATTATTTATTGCAGTCATTAAATTAAATAATATTATATATATGTTTTATGAAGTGTTTTATGAAAGGTTACAACACATTAAACATAAATTACTTGTATTATGTATATAAATATATAATATATATATAGTAGTGCTGGTCAATAACAATTAATCGTGATTAATCGACAATCCCACTATAATCACAGATGGTGTGTACTGTGTATATTATGTATGTAATATAAATAAAACACATTGCATTTATACATTTTAAAAAATATTTTACCTATATTGTATAGTTTCCATATATATTCATATGTAATTTATTATTTAAGTATAAAGTGAGATAGCAACAACACATTTTTCTAAATTATACAGCCTGTTTTCGATATTCTACATATATATATAATATAATATCTATATATAAATACACATACACAACAGATATATAAACAAAAACTTTATTTGAATGCGATAAGGCGATTAATTGTGACAGCACTAATATATCCATATATATATATACACAATTAAGAAATCTATTTTTTATAGTATTGTATGTAAATAATCAAATATAAGGAGGGCAAATGCGCATGAAAATGAAATTAAATAGACATTAAAATTAAACAAACAATTATTTTACAGAATTTTCACCCAAAAACTATGGAGGAGGTGTATCATCTGGACAAAAACTGTTACAACCGTCAGAAGGGGAAAACGAATGCTTTGTTTAATTGTTCAGCTGGGTTTGATTACTATATAATCTTCAAATATTCCTTGAGCATCTGCTTGATTTGGCACAGTTCAGTGGAGAGGGTGTCTGGAGATTGTCTGAGTGTCGCGGTGATGGTGGGCTTGGAATCGTCCTCTTCAAAGTTACAAACAAGGAAGGAGCGCGCGGAGCACCCAGCCTGCGGGAGATGGTGGAGCAGTGCGTGACCGAACCGGACGACTGACAGACTGTCTGATGAAACCTCGCTAGACACACGAAGACAGGTCTTCATGTCTTCATAACAGCAGGCCTTCTGGCCTTTCCGCCTGTCTTTGTGTTTGTTTGTTCTTCTGAGTTCGGCTCGTTGAAGAACTACATTCCTCAAGCTGAGAGACAAAACACAGCGACTTCCTGTTCGACTTCTTGTCTAAACGAGCAAAATGTTGCATCTAGCCACAAAAGAAACAATATCTGACTCAAGAATTGAGAGATGAACCCTCATATCCCCATCTGACTTTTTGTTATGAAACCCAGAATGTCTGAGTTTCGGTTTCCATGCAGTAAAGTTGGATTTTGACGTGAACGGCTCCAAAAATCACAATAAAAATTATTATTTATGAGCCAAAGTGTAACGTTTGAGACTCATAACCCAAATTTATGAGACCGTAATGATCATCAGCATCCATCCTCATTCACTTTCACTGTACGGAAAAGAGCAGCTTGGACATTCTGTGCAATATCTCTTATTTCGTTTTCTATAAATGAAACATGAGGTTGAGTAAATGACATTAAATGTAAGGCTTGTGGAAACATAACAAATGTCAGAGCTCTGTTATCGATCTTGCAATCTATATGCGGAATGAACTACTTTTTAATGTTTTTTTGTGTGTGACAGACGATGAGTTTGTAAATAATTTGATTTTGTAAGGGAAAAGTCTATATTTGTAGAACTCAGAGAAGTGACGCTTGTATTTGTGTTTTATAGGCTTGGAGAAGCCATTGAAGTTAATAAAAGCATTGCCGTTTTTATTATGAATTATATGATATTTTAATGGCTAGAACTAAATTTTAATGGGTGATGAAATCTTTATAAATATTTTAAAATTTGTTATCCATCACAGCAAACTGAAAACCTGTCAAAATGTGTGGTAACTGGTTAAATTGAATACTATAATAATATCACCATACATCAGTTCTAAATGATATTTAAGGAAAAATAATTAATATTTAATATAAAACATTTCTAAAATATATTTAAATGAACAGAAATATAAACTTAATTATATAATTTCTTTTAAATATAATCATACTAAATAATACTTTATAAATGCATTTAAATGTAAAAATAAACGCCTTAAAATAAATAATAATGAGCTATATTATTTTATAGAATGCTAAGATTGAGGGATATGTAAACTAAACCAAAAAACCGTATAATTAAATGATACAATTATTTTTAAATTATATAACAGGATAATAACAAGATATTTCATTACTAATAATAATTGATAAAATGCATATTTAAATTTAAAAATTAAAATAAAACGAATTAAAATAAAATAATCCATAGTTGTTTTTATATATTTATTTTATAAGAATAAAAAACATTTGAAATGTATAGTTAAATTAACAGAAATTATTATTAATTCTTATATATTATTTTTAATTATATAAGCATGATAATAACAAGATAATTCATACTAAATAATTTCTAAATGTGTTTCAATGCATCAACATATAAATATAAATATTATAATCGTAGCAATACGTTCTAAATGTAGATTAAAGAACTAAATATATAAATATTAAATAATAATATAATAAGTAATTATATACGTGGTTTTAATACTAATAATGTGTATTAGGTCTTGATCTTTCTATTTGTCCATCTGTTGTGGATGCTGTAGTGACACAAGATGCCAAAAGGTGGCGCTCAACATCCTTGCACCCTGGACTTCAGTCGTGCACATTGTTAAACTACTCTGAGAAATGCATCCCAGTCCATCTCCTCACATATTTACTCAAAAACCTCTCGCTAAACGACATTAATGGGTTTCCTGATTGGTTTTATTGATGGCTGCAGCCGGATCGTGCTAATAGTGCTAATTTACAAAAGCCTGTTGCATTCACAGGAAGATCTGCAATAACACTAAAGCTCAATTGTATTGTCTGTGGTAATTAATTACATGGAAACATAATCAGTGAATTTCTAGTCAAACTAATTAAGTTATGTTTTTGGGGCTTACACATCAATCTTAAAGACTGTTTCTGAGCAATTCTTGTATGCAAATCTATAATAAATTCAAATATTGACAGGTTCACGGTAAAAAAAAGTATTGTTCAAAGTTGTAAATTAAGATGATTAGAGTATGTTTTACAAGAAAATAGAATTTCAGTCTTTCTACTTTAAAATGTAACGTTTAAGTCAATGTTTCGTGCTGTTTCTTAGTCATTTGTGTCTGAAAATAATTACATTTTATGCTGGAAAAGTCTTTAGTTGTACATTTAAGAGAAGAGATGTGAGTTTTTATGAGTGAAATCTCTATAAAGTATTATCATTTTTTTGTTTGATTATTTATTTCACATTTTTATCCATCACATCAGACTGGAAAACTTATGGAAATTAATTTGTCAAATGAATAAATATAATAATATTATTATAAATAGAAAATGGGATCATCAATGTGTGTTGGTGCCATTCTATAATTATTTGAGAAGTTCACTAATTGCTGTCGTTATGGTTACTAACTCAGGAGTAACTAAGTTAGCCTAACTAGCAGGGTTAGTTTAGCATCATTGAGAGACTTGTATAGTTTTTATTAATATTTTGAATTAGATTTAATTCTTCTGTTTTTCATTTTAAAGTTGTAGTAATTTTACTGTTTTTTTGTCATTTTGTTAGTTTTTTATATACATGTCTATATAGTTATTTTTTTAAATTAATGTTCATTTCAGTTCTAGTTTTAGATGTTTTAGTAAATCAAGATTAACTAAATGAAAAATGTTGCACTATTTATTATTATTATTGGAAGTAGTTAGCTTTTAACTAAAATAACCTTGCTAACGAAGGTTTATATAGCTACTGAAACGCTGTTTGAAAATGTTCTTGAATCATTCTGTCCAATCAGAAAGCATCTCTGCAGTGCATGATTGTGATTGGTCAATAGTGTCAGAGTTCCTTCATAGCTGTATTAGTTTTATGCATCTCATAACTCAGTCTGGAGTCACAAACTCTGTGTGTAAGCTGTAAAAGTGTATCTTGACACTGCTCTCATTCCCAATTCCAGGTAAGCAGTCTGTCTTGCTGGAGGAAAAAGCCTTGGCTGGAAGCACAGAGACGCATTATCTCGTCACACACACACTATGAATGACAAACTGGAAACAACAGAGCTCAGTTTTGAGTCCTAAACCCTGAGGAGAATTAGCATCCGAGCCAGAGATTCCCTCGAGACACGCTTTTCAATTTAGGAGCAAATTAAGGTCTTTGGTGAACGTCACTTGAAGAGACGTTTTGTTCTGCAACATAAATGAAACGCAGTCGGAGTATTGAAACCTTTGTGTACTTTAAAACTTAAAGTCGCTACATAAAGACCAAGTTTATGCCATATTGCCATCCCACAAATTGACATTACCGATTGTTTTTATTTATTCTGCACAATGCTTGTTTATTAAATGATTTGATCATTCTTACTCTCAGCTTGGGTCAATAAGATTGTTTGGTGTTTTTGAAAGAAGTCTCTTCTGCTCACCGAGGCTGCATTTATTGCATCACAAATGCAGTAAAAATTGTGAAATATTATTACAATTTCAAACAGCTGTTTTCTATGTGAATTTATATTAAACTGTAATTTATTTCTGTGATGCGCAGCTGAATTTTCAGCATCATTCCTCCAGTCTTCAGTGTCACATGATCTTCAGAAATCAGTATAATATGCATTTCTGATTATTATCAGTGTTGATAGGTTTCATCTCTTAGCTGATGTCTATAGCTTTAAGCTTATCCGTATGCTAGCAGCTAGAATTAAAGTTTTATTTCAGCAGATTTAACATTCACAGACCTTCTCCGTTTGCCCCAGACAGAGTTTCATTTCACGTCTTCACGCTCGTGATACAGCAGAGTGTTTAAAGAGCTGTTTATTACGGATGTCAGGTTTGTGTATATATATGTGCATTAGAATATATATTAGAATCGTGTTGCCTTCAGGTGTTTCGATGTGGTTTATTTACCGTGTCCGTGACGTACATGAGCTGAGAGTCGAGCAAAATATGCATCATGCCATAATTCAGAGGATGTTATTAGGTTCTGAAGCACGTGAGGAGGATATTCATGATGCACCTGAGGACATCAGAAATTATTAATGAACAATCTTTCATTCCACACTGTGATTTTTACTGTGCTTTATCTTTGTCTGAGATCAGCAGGCTCTCTCACAAAGGCTGCATTTATTTGATCAGGAATACAGTAAAAATGTGACAATATTATTACAATTTAAAACAGATGTTTTCTAAGTGAATATCTGTTAAACTGTAATGTATTTCTGTGATGCGCTGCTGAATTTTCAGCATCATTACTCCAGTCTTCAGTGTCCTTTAGAAATCATTCTAATATGTTGATTTACTGCTCAATAAGGCTGATATATTGATCTAAAGTAGAGCAAAAACATTAATATTGTGAAATATTATTGTAATTTTAAAAACTGTTTCTTATGTGAATATCTGTTAAACTGTAATATATTCCTGTGATCAAAGCTGAATTTTTAGCATCATTACTCCGGTCTCAGTTAAAAATTATTATACATAAAATACAGTGCAATCAGTTCGGAATCGCACATGTAATTCAGTAAATGCCCACAGCTAACAGATGACGTTGTGAGTTTTGCATTTAAATGTGGCTAATGTTTTAGCACATCTGATCTATTCTGGAAGCTGATTCCAAATGCGGGTGGCATGATAACTAAAAGCAGATTCCCCTTGTTTTGTGTGAACTTTTGGTATTTCTAACTGACTTGATCCTAAAGATCTGAGTGGTCTGTTAGGTTGATATTCAGTGAGCATATCTGCTATATCTTTAGGTCCTAGGCCATTGAGTGATTAATAAACGAGTAAAAGTACTTTAAAATAAATCCTAAATATAACTGGAAGCCAGTGTAAGGACCTGAGGACTGGTGTGATATGCTCAGATTTTCTGGTTCTAGTCAGAATTCTGGCAGCAGCGTTCTGGATGAGCTGCAGCTGTCTAATGGTCTTCTCGGGAAGTCCGGTGAGAAGACCATTACAATAGTCCACCCTGCTGGTGATAAAGGCATGAACAAGTTTCTCCAAGTCTGGACTGGAAAACAAACCTCTAATTATTGCAATGTTTTTGAGATGATAATATGCTGATTTATTTACTGCTTTGACATGACAACTGAAACTAAGGTCTGTCTCCAGAAACACACCAAGATTCCTGACTTGATTTTTAGTTGTCAGACCCCTAGAGTCAAGGTATGCATTCACCTTGAGAACTTCATCTTTGTTTCCAAATGCAATGACTTCAGTTTTTTTCCGTTTGTCAGGGTCTTGGGTAGAGGGATGGAGCGAGGACTCAGTGCTGACAACAGGCTGGCAAGGCAAGGCAGGCAAGGCAAGGCAAGGCAAGGCAAGGAAAGGCAGGATCTGGACACATCCAGGGATAGACGATGACGAACGACTGCAAACACAAGGAACATAAATGGAGAGCAAATGAGGAGGGAAACGAGGGAACACAGGTGGGGCAAATAACCAATAATCAGGTAACAAGATGGGAGAGGTCAAGACAATTGACATGAGCACATAGCACACCGAATCAAAGACAAAAAGCCATGTGCTCACACAAAACAAAAACAAGCACATGGCCAGCAAAACAAAAAAAATCACAAGCCATGTGCTAGAACAAAAGACACGAACACGAAGCTAATGAGAAAACTCATAAGCCGCGTGTTCACACAAGACAACAAGAAAAGCACGCGACTGAACACAAACCGCGTGCTTCACAAAACAAAACACACGTGGACAGAAGAGCGCACGACCGAGCGAACTCGAGACCGCACGCTCCCACAACAGACAAAACATGGAGCGCGAGTGTCCGGACCCCGACACGAAACCGAAAATCAAGACATGAGTGCCGGGATCTGAACACAACGCTCCAACATGAAACAGTACACGCAAACGAGAGCGCACAGCTCGAGCACTCTCGAAGCCGCACGCTCACATAAAAACAATGACATGACGCGAGTGTCACAAAACTATGAATTACACTAGACCAAAGTGACAGAACCCTGACACTAGCCCCCACCTGGCGTCCCTAACGAGACAACAAAAACAAGACAGGAACATGACAGAACAAACATGACAACACAAGACCGCAACATAACAGGCAACACAAGACAGGAAAAATCTAAACACTGGGACAAAGAGGGGAGGGAGGGAGGGAGGGGAACCAAGCCAGTGCCAGCAGTACAACCCAGAAAGTCATTACAGGAACCAGGAGGGGCGGGGGGGTTGAGCGGGAGGCTCAGCAGACCAGGAATCTGGAGGGAGCCAGGGCGGGACTGGAGGAACAGACCAGGGAGGCTCCGGCTTAACAAGAACCAGGAACCAGGGAGGGGGGGGAGGGTTGAGCCAGGGAGGCTCAGGCAGACCAGGAATCCCAGGGAGCCAGGGCGGGACCGGGGGAACAGACCAGGGAGGCTCCGGCCTAACAAGAACCCCAGTAGGCCACCAGGGCAGAGCCGGAGGGAGCTTGGGCGGGGGCGGCAGGGCAAGGAGCCTGGGCGGGGCGGGCAGGGCAAGGAGCCTGGGCGGGGCAAGGAGCCTGGGCGGGGCAAGGAGCTTGGGCGGGGCAAGGAGCCTGGGCGGGGCCGGCAGGGCAAGGAGCTGGGGCGGGGCAAGGAGCTTGGGCGGGGCAAGGAGCCCGGGCGGGGCCGGCAGGGCAAGGGAGCATGGGCGGGGCCGGCAGGGCAAGGAGCTTGGGTGGGGCCGGCAGGGCAAGGAGCTTGGGTGGGGCCGGCAGGGCAAGGAGCTTGGGCGGAGCCGGCAGGGCAAGGAGCATGGGCGGGGCCGGCAGGGCAAGGAGCCCGGGAGGGTCTGGGACGGCCTCCAGGCCAGCAACAGCGGGCTCCTGGATGGCCTCCAAGCCATGTGGGATGGAGGAAGCCCTTCTCCTACTCCTCCATCTCGAAGAGCGGGGCACTGCCACTTCGTCGGCCACCTCTAGGGGCACAGCAGCCTCTCCAGCTGCCTCTAGAGGTGGTGAGGCATACCCATTCCTCCTCCGTCTCCGAGAGCGGGGCACTGCCACTTCGTTGGCCACCTCTTGGGGCGCAGCCGCCTCCTTGGCCTTCACTGGGACCGCTGCAGCCTCTCCGTCCATCACTGGGGGCGCTGCAGCTTTTTCGGGCGCTTCCGGGGCCGCTGCAGCCTCATCAGCCACACTCGGGGGCATTGCGGCCTCCTCGGCCGCCACACGGGGAGCTGCAGCCTCGTCAGCCACCTCTAGGGGCACAGCAGCCTCTCCCGCTGCCTCTAGGGGTGGTGAGGCGTACCCATTCCTCCTCCTCCGTCTCCGAGAGCGGGGCACTGCCACTTCGTCCGCCACCTCTGCAGTCATGGGACCGGATGAGGCGGACCCGTTCCTCCTCCTCCGTTGGCAGGACATAGGAGGACTGGGTACTAGGGGGTTTGTGAGGAGAATGGGAGGAGGGCCAAGAGGAGGAAGGCCACCCTCCTCTCCACGGTGGTAGACATACCCCACAAACTGCCATAAGGACAGTATCCCCAGCATTCCCATCTCCCAGGCATGGACGGGCTCATTAATGCTGGTGTTAAAAAGATGTCCTTGAGCTCTGCGTCACTGATATTGAGTCCCTCCGCTGCAAACAGGAACTAGTGTGCAAAACCCTTCACACTGGCTCCCCCTTGCCGAAGAGAAAGGAGCCTCCTGTGTTGAGCAGCTAACTGATGAGCGGAGGGGCAGGGAGATGGGAACAGGAAGATGCCCATTGTTCTGCTGAGTCCTCTATTGGTCAGTTCGTACTGTCAGGGTCTTGGGTAGAGGGATGGAGCGAGGACTCAGCACTGCAGAAGAATGGGCTTTTAATGGGTAATAAAACAAAACAAACAACAAAAACAACCCCGAGGGGGAAAAACAAAAAGGTGCCAGAAAGGCAGGCAAGGCAAGGCCAAGGCAAGGCAAGGAATCTGACACTCAGGGCTAGCCCCCCCCCCCCCGATGACGAACGCCGCACGACTGCAAAACAAGGAGAATGAAATGGAGAGAGCAAAGGAGGAGGGGAACGAGGGAGCACATGGGGCAAAAACTAATAAAAACAGGTAACAAGATGGGTGGGGTCAAGACAATTGGCATGAGAGCACATGGCACAGAGGAAACAAAGACAGAAGCCATGTGCTCACACAAAACAAAAAAACAAGCACATGGTCAGCAAAACAATCACAAGCCATGTGCTAGAACAAAAGACCCGAACACGCCAGCTAATGCGAAAACGCATAAGGCGTGTTACAACGTCAACAAAGAAAGCACGACGGTCGAAAAAAACGCGTGCTCCAAACACACCACAACGTGGACAGAAGAGCGCAGGGCCGGGCGAATCGCGACCCCCACCGCACGCTCCACAAAAGACAGAACATGGAGCTCGACGTGTCCGGACCCCGACACGAAACGAACTCAAGACATGAGTGCCGGGATGAACACCCACGCACCCCCCTCCAACATGAACCCGTGACACGCAGACGAGCGCATGAGGCCCGGCGCGAGCACACTCGAACGCCGCCACGTTCACATGAAATACCATCGACATGACGCGGTGCAGGGCCTGTCACCAAAACCTATGAATACACTAGACCGAAGGACAGACCCTGACATGTTTAACTGATAGAAGCAAGAAAGTTCTCGCACATCCAGCTGTTATTTTCATCAATGCATTGGCAGAGGGAGTCAATGGGGCTGTAGTCATTTGGAGATAAGGCTAGGTAAATCTGGGTATTATCTGCATAGCTGTGATAGGCGATTTTGTTCTTTCTCATTATTTGACTTAGTGGAGGCATATACAGGCTAAACAAGAGCGGTGCAAGAATTGGGCCTTGTGGGACTCCGATGTCATGGACGTCCACTTAGACTTATGCTATCCTATACTCACATAATAACCTAGCCCTTCTCAGTATGACCTGAACCATTTGATTACCATCCCAGAAAGCCAGACCCAGTTTTCCAGTCTCTCTAGTAGTATGTTATGATCGACAGTGTCAAACGCAGCACTGATATTTTGCCAGATTCAGAATTTAAGCGAATATCCTTTATTATCTTAATGAGTGCTGTCTCTGTGCTGTGATGCGGTCGAAAACCAGATTGAAAATTTTCCAGGTATCCATTTGAGTTTAAGTATTTGTTCAGCTGATCAAAGGATACGTTCAATAATCTTTCATATAAAAGGAAGATTTGATATTGGTCTTTAGTTGCTCAATATGGTGTTTTCAAGATTTCTCTTTTTCAGAAGGGGTTTAACAACTGCAGCTTTCAGGGAGTTTGGAAAAGTAAGAAGTGAGGTGTTCACCACTTCTAAGATATCTGCTTCCAAACAGTTAAGCACCCTTTTGAAAAAATATGTGGGAAGTGTGTCAAGATAGCATGTTGACGATTTAAGGTGCTGTACTATTTCTTCCAAAATTTTGCTATCAATTTCTTCAAAAGCAGACATAGTAACTTCTTTTTGAAGTTGCGGTCGAATCTGTCTGACCTCTGCATAACTTGGGGATGTGCTAATAGCCTTCCTGATATTATTGATCTTCTCAGAAAAGAAGGAAGCAAACTCATTGCATTGGCTGTCAGAGAGCATTTCACTAGCAATCTGACTTTGGGGGTTTGTTAGTCTCTCAACAGTAACAAAACGAGTGCGAGTGTTGTTTAAGTTACTGATTATAAGGTTTGAGAAGAATGACTGTCTAGCTTTGCCTAGTTCCACATTGAAAGTACGAAGGCTGTCTTTATATATGCTACAGTGTATTTCAAGTTTCGTCTTCCGCCACATCCGCTCAGCTTTTCTGCATTGTATTTTCATACTCTGAACTGCTGTTGATATTCTCCAAGCTGATTTCTGTCTGCCAATCTTCCTGCTGAATTTCAAAGGAGCAATGTCATCAATAACATTCTTCACTTTTGAGTTAAAGGAATCAAGGAGAAGATCAACAGAGTCTGCAGAAATGCTTGGTGTTAAAGATATAGCCTCCATAAATAGCACACTAGTGTTTTCGTTAATGCATCTCTTTCTGACAGACAGATCTACAGTAGATTTAGTGGTAACAGAGATCAATATATCAAGAAAATACAGAAGTGATCAGATAGTGCTACATCCTTAATAACAAAGGATGAAATGTTTAGACCCCTACTGATCAGTAAATCTAGAGTATGTCCACGATTTTGTGTGGGTCCATGCACATGCTGAATCAGGTCAAAAGAAATTATAACTGTTCTAAATACTTTTGATTTTGTAGTTTTGTCTTCTGCATTATCTATGTGAATATTAAAATCCCCTGCAATAGCAAAACAGACAAACTCTGAGGAAATCATTGATAGCATTTCTGTGAACTCTTCAACAAAGGCTGGAGAGTATTTTGGAGGCTTGTAAATAATGATAAACAGAATGCGTAGAGCAACTTTCAGCACAATACCTAGATATTCAAAAGACAAGTACTGACCAAATGACACTTGCTTGCATTGATAGACATCTTTAAATAGAGCAGCTACACCTCCACCTCTCCTAACAGTCCTGCAAACACTCATGAAAGTGAAGTTAGGAGGGGCTGTTTCATTGAAGACCATTGCACTGCAGCTATTTTCTAGCCAGGTTTAGAAACATAAAATCCAGGTTGTTTGTGGTTATTAAGTCATTGATTAGAAATGATTTATTTTTTAGTGAGCGAATGTTTAAAAATGCTAACTTGATGGCATTGCATTTTGTCTCAACAGCAATATTAGTTTGATGCATAACAGGCCGCAGATTAGATAAGTCAGCCGTACGGCTTGAGAAGGCCTTAGACTTTCTATCACGTGATAAAACAGAAATAGAGAAATGCTGATATATTGCTGATATAATGCTGATATATTGATCAGAAATGCAGCAAAAGCAGTAAAATGGTGAAATAGTTTTACTATTTAAAATACCTGGTTATATGTGAGTATTGTTAAACTGTAATGTATTATGTGATGCGCAGCTGTATTTCAGCCATCCTCCGTCTTCAGTGTCACATGATCTCAGAAAATCAGTATCATCTGCAGCTATGTGCTCAAAGAAACTTATGTTATTCAATGTTCTGATAGGTTTCATCTCTTAGCTGATGTTTATAGCTTTAAGCTTATCCGTATGCTAGCAGCTAGAATTAAAGTTTTATTTCAGCAGATTTAACATTCACAGACCTTCTCCGTTTGCACCAGACAGAGTTTCATTTCACGTCTTCACGCTCGTGATACAGCAGAGTGTTTAAAGAGCTGTTTATTACGGATGTCAGGTTTGTGTATATATATGTGCATTAGAATATATATTAGAATCGTGTTGCCTTCAGGTGTTTCGATGTGGTTTATTTACCATGTCCGTGACGTACATGAGCTGAGAGTCGAGCAAAAAATGTATCATGCCATAATTCAGAGGATGTTATTAGGTTCTGAAGCACGTGAGGAGGATATTCATGATACACCTGAGGACATCAGAAATGATTAATGAACAATATTTCATTCCACACTGTGATTTTTACTGTGCTTTATCTTTGTCTGAGACTCAGCAGGCTCTTCTCTACAAGCCTGCATATCATTTATTATTATTACAGTTTAAAACAGCTGTTCTCTATGTGAATATATATTAAACTGTAATTTATTCCAGTGATGCAAAGCTAAATTTTCAGCATTCAATACTCCAGTCTTCAGTGTCACATGCTCTTCAGAAATCAGTATAATATGCTGATTTGCCTAATAATTTGATTAATATACTGATATATATACTGTATATATATTCAAAAATTTACACACAAAAAAAGATTTGCTAAATGTTAAACAAATATTTTTAATAAATATATTTCTAAAATATAAATATCAAAATAAATATAAAAATATTAATCTATTTCTGACAATATATATTTCAAATGTCAATGATAAATATTTTTAAATCATAAAACATTAATTGTTTACTGTGTGTTTATGATACATTCAAGTTATGTATTTCAGTACAAATGTGAAATGCAAAATGTTTAATGCGGGCCCCCGTTTCAATAGACTCCACATGATATCCAGTCTATTGTAGTTTACTACTACCAATGCTGATCAAGCCAGACCTTACTAACCCCCTACGGGTCAAAGACAGCCAGAGCCGTACTTCTTGAAATGTCCAACCTAAGTACATTCTTTTTTTAAAGATTTATTTACCATTCTCAGGACCTTGCACCGTTGCTTTCTTACCACCGCTTACTAAAGTGTACTTTCTTCATTAATGCTTCTGGTCTATGTTGAAAGATTCATCGTGTGCATTAGGATAAAGAACAATAAGTGAGTGTTCTGGTCTTTCCATTTTCGAATTTTAATAGATTTGTCCTCCTTAAAGTCTTTCCTCTTCATGAGCCTGTGTGCTGTTCGGGTACAAGGCTTTAATTATCTTTTATTTTAGCCTGCTGCCTGTACAGTATACAGCCGGTTCTGTAATATTTACCAAATTGTATACCCGTCCTAATGAGGGTTCGTACAATCCACCGTGCACAAATATATCTCTGATATGCAAGCACCAGATTACGCAATGACCTCATTCTTGACATACAGAAGTCATACCCCTAGCGGTCCGTTGTGTCCCTGTTAATATCTTGTTATTTTGACGTTATACGTGAGACAGCATTTGCCCGATTGGGATAAAGGCAGGACTGAACGAAAGAAACGTGAGGTTTTGTGGATGAAGCATAAAATATGAAACGGCATGTTATGTAATTTGCCAGAGGTGCATGTTTTTGCGTACAACGAGTGCCAAGAAAAGGCCATTGAGGGGGGGGGGGGGTAACATGGCCACTATGCAGAAAAACCATTAAAGCCTTCAGAAATCCTCAAAGACTTTGGCACGAAAACACAGAGCAACATTCAGAATTACACTAGCGTTCAGAAGGTTTGGAAAAATGTAAGTGTTTCTGTCTCTTCTGCTCTCCAAGGCTGCATTTATTTGATTAAAAATACGGTAAAAATATGAAATATTATTACAATTCCAAACAGCTGTTTTCTATGTGATATAGGTTTAAACGTAATTTATCCCTTGGATCCAAAGCGGCCATTTTCAGCATCATTACTCCAGTCTTCAGTGACCTTCAGAAATCATTATAATATGCTGATTTGCTGCTCAACAAACATGCAAGTATTAACTCACACTCATAACATCCCAATCTTTTGATTGAGGCACTAATAGCATGAAAACATATTTTCAAATGTCATTTTTAAGATAATTTTTTTTTGCATCCTGCTCCATTATTTTGCTATATTTTATATCTATAGTGCACGTTAAAACAAAAACTGTGGTTTACACGTCAGTAAGCTGCAATGTTTCGGACTTCATGCCAATTAATCAGAGGAAATGACACACATCGTTGATGAGAAGGAAGTGTTTTCAATCACAGCCTGTGTTTTTTCGAACCGTATCGATAAATTGAACACATTGGTCTCAGCAGGCAATCAATCCACAATGCACTGAGGTGCACAGTGTCACGCTCATCCAGATATGTGCTATTTTAAGACCCCTGTGTTGATTTTCACATGTAATGTATAATGCAGGGAGCGTTGCAATCATGCAGGTGCAGCGGTAAATCCGCTCTAATGATACACGCATGTGTGCGTCTCCTCTGGTAATGAGTGTGTGGACACACATCTCGCTGATTACAACCAGAAACCCTTCATGCAAACAGCCATTAAGCTTAGCATGTGAAATTAGGATGCACTCGACAGCCACACCATAAGGACACGTATGCCATTTATGCCAAATAATCCCTCAAAAACCTCAGCGGAAATGCCATCTGTGAAATGAACCTGTAAGAGAAAAGCAACGTTCACTATCCGCTCACACACTCATTAGGGAGCATCATGCTTGTGCCCCAGGGAGCGTTCAAATCCCTCTAGGCTTACAGGTTTTAGGTGTTGAGTTTAGCTGTTTGACTAACAGACCTCCAGCTGTTTGTTCTGCTCGTGAAACGAATTGAAGTTAGGGATAAATATTTGGATTTAGGCGTGTTTTGTTTGTCTATCTTAGGACGTTTCTGGTGGCTCACGACCTAAAAAATGGGTTGTACGTCTGATTTAAGGATAAAAAAATAACAGAGATATTTTATTTTGGAGATTGTTTGACTATTCAAGGTGTTCTCTGTCCTCAATCAGTGGTTCACGACCTAAAAAAGGGTTTGCTAGGGGAAATATAACGTAGTAAAACGAGCAACATTTCTGCTTTGAGTGCTGTACTGACAGTCACAGACCTCAGCATCTCTTGTGGGATATTTTCATTAATCTTGATTCACTACGATACATAGAATTATGTCTATTCATAAGTGAACATTATTCGACTAGTTGACTATGTAAGGATTGCTTCAAAACCACGCAAGACAGTGACGCCACTAACTTGAATACGTGATGCTTTTCATGTTGAAAAAGGAAGTTGTTGCTAATCATGAGGGGGAGGGGCCAGTGTTGCCAACTTAGCAATTTTGTTGCTAAATTTAGCAACTTTTCAGACTACCCTAGCAACCGTTTCTTCCAAAAGCACCTAGCATCAAATTTAGCTCTTTAAAAATTTTATGTGGCTACTGTTAGCAACTTTTGGTAAGTGATTCAAACAATAAAAAGGCACACATTTTCCATCAAAATTTCACAAAAAGAGGAAACCAAAGATGCCTAGCAGTACACACATCACGTGAGTTAAGTTACTGCTATTTGATAATAATAATAATAATTTAATAATTGTTCATTTATGATACACCTTGTTAGTAGCTTGTACCTGTGATTGTTGATCAGTTAGTACGCTGTAAGAAACATATCTAGAAAAATGGAAAAGGTGCTAATAATTTTCCAGGACATATCCATTATCATCATCCGCTGTAAAAAAAAAACCGAAACACAAAATACACGGCAGAATTTAAAATGCAGGTAAAAAAACCCTGTGATTTATTTCACATGAGTGTTTTTTCTCACGGCTTAAAACCTATAATTGTGCAGAATGGTATGTTACTAGTTATAGCTAATAAAAACACGGTAATCGTTAAAACAGTAACGTTGTTCAATGTTGTGTATATAAAAATGGTTTTTTATATTTTAACATTATATTATGCATTTATAGTATTTTACAAACAAATTTAAATTAACATAAAAAATATATTTCTGCTGAGATTTGATGTAGTGACACAATTTTGCGTCGTGATTACGTAATGACGTCACAACATCATTTAGCAACTTTTAGCAACAAATCGACCTTCCTTTAGCAGCTTCCCCTGAACATGAGTTGGCAACACTGGGCGGGGCTTTCTCGTTCTAGAGAGCATCTGATTGGACAGAACAGTGTTTGCACTTGAGTGCATGGTGATCAGTATTTTGCATGCATATGGTTAAAGTTTGTTTTCAGTGTTGTCAAATTGGCCGCATTGGTTTCTATGCGCACTGCAAAATAAACCAGAACGTTTCTCTCCGAAATTCCAATTTCACACATATTCACGAAGAAATGGCAACGTAACCTGTTGAACTAAACATGGAATTTTGAATTAAAAGACTGAAAAAGTACATTTTTGTAAAACATACTTCAATTATCCTTGTATTATCTGAAAGATCTTTTTCTTTCACAGTGCAATTCACCAAAAAAATACAATGACAAAAACACTAAAGACAGAAAACCTGTAATGTAACACGTTGGTGTCAGTTTGATTTATATTCAAAATTAGCTTTACAGGAACAACATAAACACTTTTTTATTTGTAGTGACTATTTGCACACTGAGGTGTAAATAACTACAAATATTAGCGTTATTACTAGTAAGATTATTTATACTTAGTGTAAATAGCATTTGTTGCTACTCAAATAGAACTGAAAATCAAATATATAAAAAACAGTAAATTCTCCTATGTTTAGCATTATGTTAGCATAATGCTAAACATATTCGCGTCTTGCTAACATCATGCTAATAGTGTTAGCATGGCGCTAGTACATTTTTAGCAAGACACGGACAATTTTAACAAGTCGTTAACATGATTTTAGCAAGATGCGAATATGTTTAGCATCATGCTAACATGGATGCTAGCTTGTCAACACTACATGTTGTTGTCTTTTGTTTTTAGCGTGTTCTTAAGATGTCTTAACGCTTGGCTAGGAGATGCTAGGATGATTTAGCATAATGTTAGCGTGATGCAAACATATTTGTGACTTGTTCTTACAATGTTTTAACAATTATCTAGGATTTTTCATAGTTTAGCAATTAGCTAATCGCTATTAGCATATAGCTACTCACTGCTAGCGCGCGTAGCATGTTGGAAGTTCTGCTTGCTAGCATGAGTCAAAAGAGCCAAGCTCCATGTCTCTACAATGTCCTGATCCAGAGATATCAATAGCATTCTTTTCCAATAGAAGTCTATGGGATGGTGACAATTTGGTGCCGATATTTGTACAGAAAACCGAAGTAGTAGTATGTGCTTCGCAAGCACCACTAATTCATGCAGAACTGCTCTAGTAATGGATCAAACAAAAGCGCAACCATTTTTTTGTCCCATTTTCCCGCCGCAGAATTAAAGAGCCGGGAGCGTGTTGATGTCCATGGACACAGGTTAAACACAGCAGGCATATGAACAGAAAGATAACGGCCACTTACTGTTTCAATTTTAAATATATCAAAACATGCTAATTATACATGCATTAACTCTGCAGCTGTCCATGAGCAGCTCTCGTGCACTCACTGAGGAGATGAAGTGCTGTTGGCCTAATAATGGCGTGTCTTGATTGATTCCTTCAGACGTAATGAGATGCTGTGAACACACTGACCTCATCATGTAATTCTGTCCTTTCTGAACGACACACACAGATGGATTCCCTCCAGCGCTCTCGGTTATCTTTTTGTTCTTGCTGAGCTACAGCTATCACAGAAACATCCCACAAACCTGTGCAGGGTGCCATTATTTACAGAGCTATAGAAGAAACGTACAAAAACAACATGCAACACAGAACACACTGCCGCAGTAAATCATCTAAACAGCGCTGCCATTTTCTTGATGAGCAAAATTGCTTGAGACATGTTTTCAGAGAATATATTTAACTGAATGTAGTGTGAGGTTTATGCTTAAAACAAGTGAAATTAGAGGGGGAAAAATACTGATTATTAATGCTGAAAATAAATATTTTTTGCACTGCAGTTCTTTTCTTCATGAGGCCATTTATCACATTTTGCTGATCTAGTAGTAGTGCATTACCGTTTTCTGTTAAAATTCTTGCCTGATATAACTATAACCAAGATTAGGATGAGTGTGTTTCTTCATCAGGTTTGGAGAAATGTAGCACTGCATCAGTGTCTCAGCAATGGATGTGAATGGGTGCCGTCAGAATGAGAGCTGATACAAACATATCACAATAATCCACAGCACTCCAGTCCATTAGTGAACATCTGGAGAAGACAAAATCTGAAACTAATCCAGCATTAAGACGTTTTTAACTAAAATACATAGAGTTCATAATCCATAATAACGCTTCAATTTCGAGAAATTGACCCTTAGGACTGGTTTTGTGCTCCTGGGTCACATTTGAGAGTTTCATGAAATAAAAATATTTCTGCGCTTAAATCAGTGTGGATGTTCAGAGATTAGCTGTACTCGCCTCGAACTAGATACACGAGCACAACGGATCGAACAGAACCAGCGTCCGGAGACTAGAAAGCCTTTTCTACCCCAGAATGCATCTGGTTTTGGATGCTCGGCACACAAACGCATTTAAGAAGGTTTTTCCGTCTTCTAATGGAATCGCTGTCTATTCTTCTCTTGACCTTTGACCCTGAGCAGGAGAACACATGACGCTGTGATTGTGTCAGTTGCCCTTGAGGTTCACAGAAAAGCCTCCGCGACCCGAGAACGAACAAGAGGGGGGGGGGGAGGATTCTGTCGCGTTATGAATAGGAGCCGCCGTTTTGTGTTTTATTCATGTTTTTGTGTGAGTTTTGTTCCATATTTAGACATTAGTTCTGCTCCAAGAGCCTCTTGCGCTCCCTGAGTATCCGTCGCCGTGGTAACTGCAGGTAAGATAATAAAATAAAGTTGAACTCAAATTGCATATTTCAGTTATCTGTTTATTTGGCTAGTAGACATGAAAAAAGAAAAAACAAGTAAAACCACGTCTGCG
>JADLZN010003232.1:184916-209930 GCA_018155175.1 Sinocyclocheilus anophthalmus
ACACAGTCGTGCTGCACAATATTTTTGATGCATTTTATTTTTCAGGATTCAAAGATGAACAGAAAGTTCAAAAGAACAGCATTATTTGAAAAAGAAAAAAAACCTTTTAACCTGGTGTACTGGTACTTACTCTCACTTTTGATCAAGGTAAGGGTCCTTGCTGACTAAAAAGTATTAAGTTCTTTAAAATAAAATAAATTTTTATGTTTTCTGACCCTAAATTTGTGACTATATATACAGTATGTATATCTTATAAATATATTTATATATATATTTTTTTTAATAAAAAAAAATTAATCACAAAAATAATAACAAAATAGAGTTCATAGCGTATCGAAATTTTAGGGCGCTACACATTTTCTCAGTTCACTCGCCGCAAGACACTGCAACAATAATCTTTATTACACACAATTCCATCTCCTGCGGGTTTAAAGTCTATTATAGGTTAGACTTGATGTGACGCAGCCATGGAGAAGGGAAAAATCAATTTCATTAAATTCACATTATACCAACAGGCCGTTAGTAAATATTACAGTATATGCCGTCTTTGTTTTATTATTCCCAGAGTACCTGCTTAAATCTTTGTGTTTAAACGGAGAACAGACTCGATTCGCTACAATAGGGAGAATCCTTTAATGCAATGAGTTAGTCAAGGAATTGAAAGGGATGGTCGAGCGGGGAGCCAGTGAATGAAATGCGTAACATTTGTGAAGTGCAGTGTTTGCATGCTAAGAGAAAAACTGCAACAGAGATACACTCGCAGAGCCACTGAGACGGGAAAGTTTGAAGCTGAATGACTTTTTTTCAGTGGAACACAAAAGGAGAAATTGTGTCAGTTCTGAAATGTTGCAACGGGAGAAAAAGTCCCAATAAAGTGGCAGAAAAGCAGTCCGTGTGACTTCAGAAGCTGCGAGTCAGTTTAAAGCTGCTCAAATGCCCACATCTGCTCTAAATTGAGTGTTTTCTGGTGTCTGTCTGGACCGCTCTGCTCTGAGATGAAGGACTAAATGTCTTTGTTTACCCAGTCTGGGTCTGAAGAGCGTTTCAGAATCTCAAACCTTCGTTCAACGAGAAACTACAACGAGACTGAGTGAAATGAAGCCTGTTTTATGCTGTAGGAGGTACAAAACCTTGCAAAAGTTTAAGGTCGGTAAGATTTTTTGGTAAACTTCACAATAAGGTTAATAATTTCGTTAACATGAACTAACAATGAGCAATACATTTGTTACAGCTTTTATTAATCTTAATGTTAATTTCATTCATTATTAAAATCAAAAGTTGTGCTTGTTAACATTAGTTAATGCACTGTGAGTTAACACGAACTAACAATGAATAACATCAACTAACATTAACAAAGATTATAAATACTGTAATAAATGTGTTTTTCATTGTTTGTTCATGTTAGTTAATACGTCGTTAATTAACATTAACTAATGGAACCTTATTGTAAAGTGTTACTTATTGCAAAAAAGTTTTTGCATTCAAAAACTGCATTTTTTTAAAATCAAAAACACTGAAAAAAATAGTATGGATGCTCTGCAGTGAATGGGTGCCGTCAGAATGAGAGTCCAAACAGCTGATAAAAACATCACAAAAATCCACAGCACTCCAGTCCATCAGTTAACATCTGGAGAAGATAAACAAATCCAGGACTTTTAACTTTAAAACTTAGTTGCTGGACATAAATATAAATCAATAATCCATAATAACGCTTCCTCCAGTGAGACAGTGTTCTGGTGTGAATCAGTAGAGAAATCTGCTCAGATCAAGCAGCATTTAAACAGCTCTAAACACATGTGGCTGGATTTTAATGTGAGAGACAACAGCAGATGCACTTTTTCACTGGAGGAAGAGTTATTATGGATTTGAGTTCGATTTGTCCAGACTAAATCGTTTAAGTTAAAAGTGCTGGATTTGTTTCAGCTTTAGTCTTCTCCAGATGTTAACTGATGGACTGGAGTGCTGTGGATTACTTGTGGATTATTGTGATGTTTTTATCAGCTGTTTGGACTCTCGCTTTGACGGCACCCATTCACATCCATTGGTGAGCAAGTGATGCAATGCTACATTTCTCCAAATCTGTTCCAGTGAAGAAACAAACTACATCTTGGAGGAACCTGAGAGTGAGTAATTGTAAACTGTCCTTTTGGCTGAACTATTCCTTTCATTCATATTATGTTTGCTATTTCCAGATATCGTGCACTTGTCTACGATTATAAACATCACCTGAAACCGGCAGTGCTTAATTTACTGCTAAAATACTTTTCCGCAATGACTTTCAAAGTTGAAATCCAAACTACGCCAGTGCTTCCAAGGACTCTAAGAAGGTAAATTTGATCATTGAAACTGAAACTGTATTAAACTGAAAGGAGAAACTGTCCTTCACGCAGTCACAATGGAGAGCAGGTGCAAAAACACCATCAAACAACTCTCTCTTCTCTCTTCAACCTTCTGTCCTCTCACACCACAACACCCACACACACACACACACACACACACCACACACACACACACACACACACACACACACACACACACCACACACCACCACACACCACACAATGCGGTTGAAACGGCTCTTAATACAAACACAATTTTAAGTTTTAGTGGACATGGCAGGGGAAACAATGGCACACTAAAATGCATTTTTCTCTCTCTCGAAGCAAACACACACTGGCTTTGTTATGCTGTCTTTTGGCTTTGTTGTGAAAGAACAGGATGATAAAAGGCTGAAGAGGAGGTGAACAGGTGCCACTAGATCGCCCGGAGAGACGCGTGTAACCGTCTGCGGCAGAGAGGATGCTTTCCATGCACAATGAGACCTGGAGCGCCTGGAGTTACAGCCAGAAATACAGAGAAACAGCTACGCTCACAGAGGATGATAAACACACAAACACAAAGCTTCAGTCAACTGCAGAAATGTGCTTAATGCATAACACATCACCAGACTACAATTTAACGCAATGATAATGAAATATTTAAATGTTGCATGCTATCTATCCATTTATCCATCAAGACTTTTTTTCTTGATTACATATTTTACATTACATATTTCTTTCAATAACTTCTATATCTGAAGTTGTAAAATAAATAGATATTTAATACTTAGCGGTTGCCATTGGATTGAGATGAACCCACAGATGAAGATAAATCTGTTCATATAATGGAAGCAATTTTCTTTGGACGGTGAGTGTTAATCCAGCCCTCGCTGTGGGATAAGATGAAGAGGACGTACTAAATGACGTCTGTATCATCCATCCATTCTTTCAGTCATCTACATATATATCCATCTATCTACAGTTTCCATCCATCCATCATCCTTCCATAGTATCCATCCATCCATCCATCTACAGTATTCATCCATCCATCCATCCATTCATCTACAGTATCCATCCATCCATCCATCCATCTACAGTATTCATCCATCCATCCATCCATTCATCTACAGTATCCATCCATCCATCCTTCCATTAATCTACAGTATCCATCCATCCATTCATCCATCCACAGAATCCATCCATCCATCCATCATTTGTCCATCCATCCATCCACAGTATCCATCCACAGAATCCATCCATCCATCCATCATTTGTCCATCCATCCATCCATCCATCATCCATCCATCCATCCATCCATTCGTCTACAGTATCCATCCATCCATCCATCCATCATTTGTCCATCCATCCATCCATCCATCCATTCGTCTACAGTATCCATCCATCCACCCATCCATCCACCATCCATCCATCCATCATCCATCCAACCATCCATCCATCCATCATCCATCCACCATCATCCATCCATCCATCCATCCACCATCCATCTCAATACCGTCGTCTAAGAATCCATCCATTCAACCATCCATCATCCATCCATCCATCCATCATCCAACCATCAGCCACCCATCCATCATCCATCCATCCATCATCCATCATCCATCCATCATCCATCATCCATCCATCATCCATCCATCCATCCACCATCCACCATCTATCCATCTATCTATCCACCATCCACCAATCCATCCATCTATCCATCTATCCACCATCCATCCATCCATCCATCCATCCATCCATCCATCCATCATTTGTCCATCCATCCATCCATCCACAGTATCAATCCATCATCCACATCATCCATCCCACAGAAGAGATCCATCCATCATTTGTCCATCATCCAATCCATCCATTCATCTACAGACATCCATCCATCCATCCATCCATCACTTTTGTCAAGCCAACGTTCAAAGTTAGCTGACTTAAAACAGTTATTTGAATCTCAATTCAGTTTAATTAAACTTCCTTACATTCTAATTCAAATGCAATTCTGCTTTGTTTGCTACCTCAGTTTAAATTTCTAAAGCAATCAGGTCCTGGTTTGTGTGCAGTATATCACTGAGGCATATGCTTGAAAAGATCATCTATTATTGACAGTGAAACAGTAACAGTCATGAAAAGCAGCCAAGCTTGAGCTGCACAGCGGAAACCCACAGCGGTCTGAGTAAACTCCCATGATGCCACCTGAGAAAAACCATTAAAAACATCTCTGTGAAGGTCTGCCGTGTAATTACAGCAGGACTGTTGCTGCTTAGAAATTAAAATCGCTGACAGCATGTTTCAATAATGAATGTCCACATGCAAATTGCACAGACAGCAGATGCAAATGCTCGAAGAATCCTACCGTGTCTTTCTGTATTACCATAAACAAACCCAAAAATAAAACACAACGCCCATCAGCGTGAATACAGCAACACATGGGACTTTTTGAGTGAAAATGTTGAAAAAACGACCTCAGAATAACCTGCAAAGCCTCAGGATCCCGTCTGGGTCACAGCTGTAGCACGAACGACATATTTTGATGCCACAGCTGAAGTAAACACGCTTATGAATCATACAATATAGAACAGAATAGGACAGATAATGTGTTTAATAACGCTGGTTTGTTCTTGTTTTAATGAGCTTCGGTCCTGTGAATATGTGATTAGCACAAGCAGGTGGCACAATCAGCTCTGCAGACCATAAAGTGACCTGGAGCTTACAGATATCTGTATTTATTCCTGTTAATTGATTCACTTAAGTGTTTGACAAATGGACGAAATGCTGTGTGTTTTGTTTTTGCACTTTCATTGAAAAGTTTGGAGTCGTAACATTTTTGAAAGGAAAGAAGTCTCTTTGCCTCACCAAGGTTGCTTACTTTGAGCAAAAATAAATAAAACAGTAATATTGTGAAATACAATCACTATTTAAAATAACATTCCATGTCAAATTAACTCAATTTCAGAAACCTGTCTAAAATGTTTGATTTTATTAATATTTTTTTCTGAAGAAAGATGAACATAAATAGTAATTAAAGCCAAAAATTGTCAAAATGACAATTTTCACCTGAGATTTCAATCTGTGTTATACATGCCAATGGTGCTCGTTTCAAAGGGGGGGAAAAGCAACATTTTCCCCCAGTGCATGATTGTAACCATAAGAAGATAAATACACAAACTTCTTAACAAAAACTTTAAGTTATCTTAAGATTAAGAATTTAGTTTGGTATCGTCAGTATAGGCAGTGCAATGCGTTCAGATCATGATAGAGATCTCAATGTAGCTCCAAAAGTGATTATTAAAGGGGGTCATATGATGCGATTTCAAGTTTTCCTTTCTCTTTGGAGTGTTACAAGCTGATGTGCATAGATAAGATCCCTGAAGTTGCAAAGACTAAAGTCTCAAATCCAAAGAGGATATTCTTTATCAAAGTTAAGACTCTGCCACAGCCCCCTAAAACGGCTCGTTCTAACACACCCCCCACATATCTACCTCACTATGTGGAAATATTTGCATAATGCGCCCAAATGTGCACGCAAAGAAAGAAGGGTGGTTTCAGTAACCGCAGTTAGTGTGAAGCCGGAATGTCAGGGAGACGCTGGGTGTTTCTAGGCGAAAGCAAAAGCACTTTCTTTGGCCTTCCGAAAGTAGATGCATTTAGAATCTTTAAGATGACACAACAGAACAGCAAATGCATTTTATGGACGACCGTTTCGTGAACTAGGAGAGGAGGTAATTCTGACTTGCTATGACAATCTGGCACTTCTGAAACAGCTACTGTTTTGTTATTAGTTTAAGTAAGTATTGGCCTCTATTGAATGTTCAAATGCTGGTTTTGCCACATCGTGGGTGGGTGGTGTGTGTGTGGGGTGTGAGAGAGAGGAGAGAGGGATTGAGGTTTTGAGAGAGAGAGAGGAGAGAGAGAGAGGAGAGAGAGGGGAGAGAGAGAGAGACTGAGAGAGAGAGGGAGGAGAGAGAGAGAGGGAGGAGAGGGAGAGAGAGAGAGAGAGATGAGGAGAGAGAGACAGGAGTGGGAGAGAGACGAGAGACAAGGATAGAGAGAGAGGAGAGAGAGAGAGAGCATGAGCGTCAACCTCCAGTGGGAGGTCAGCTGTCTTAACCGTGGCTTGTGTACTGAAAAACACATACCAGCTTCATCACTGTCACGAGACTCTGTTCCCCTTTCAGGCTCTGTATTTACATTTATTTTGAAAGATGAAGCTGTGATTATGGTAAGGGGCGTTACGTTTCTGACGAGTGCTTGCGGTGTTCGGCAATCGCAATGCCCTGGGTCAGCTGGCCCATCAGAGCAGACTGCGCTTGTCGGAAGGAGGGACTTTGTAGAAAACGAAGCGTTTGAGAGAGGCGGGGCATAGAGGACCTACAATAATGTACAGTATTTGAAAAATAATGTGTTTTTTGAACATTAAAGCAAGTCAACATATTCTGTTACACCAAATAAACAAAATAATGATCTTAAAAAAGCATCATATGACCCCTTTAAATTATACACATTTCAGTGGTTCAGAAAAAAAAAAAAAACAAGGGTGTCACTTTGCATACAGCGTGTAATTGTATTTAAAGACAACGTCTGAAGAGAACAGATAATATGAGAAAAATAGAAAGGTATATTTTTCCCCTATCAAAACAATTGCAAAGAACATACCTGTCTGAGTGCCATAAATAGTACTTTTCCAAAGTTTGCATGCCTATAACTAGTGAAGTCTTAAAGATATCTCAATATGATTTTGGATTCTGGTTCTTAACAAACTTTTCTTGTAGTACCTTCATTTTCAAAGCCCTAAATGCTTCAGTCTCAGAGATATGGGGATCTCAATGTGGCTCCACGTCCAAATGGTTGAATTTGCCAATTTTCATAGGTCAAAAACCCAAATGTGGGTCACTTTGCATACAGCTGATACTTACTGTATTTAAAGATGAATGTCTGAAGAACAAATAATATTGAAACTAGAAATGTAGCTTACTTGACTCAATCAAAATAATAGCATACAACACACACACCTCTCTGGGTGCCCAAAATAGTCTTTTTCCAAAGTTTGTGTGCCTGTAACTCAAGAAGTACTAAAGATATCTTCAAATGACTTCAGATTCCGGTTCTTAACAAACTTTTCTTTTACAATCTTAATTTTTAAGGCCCTGTATGGTTCAATCCCAGAGATATGGGGATCTCAATGCAGCTTTATGTCCAGATTGTTGAATATTACCCATTTTCAGTGGTCAAAAACCAAATGTTGGTCAATTTGCACACAACTGATACTTACTAATGTCTGAAGAACAAATAATATTGAAACTAGGAATATAGCTTGTTTCCATCTATTAACAATCGCATTGAACGTACCTGTCTGAGTGCCAAAAAATACTCTGAAATGGCCAAACTGAGACGAATTAACTAGTGCATTAACTTACTGACCCCAAACTTTTGGATGATCTCCCTGATAAAATAAAAATTGCTCCTCAAAATAATTTACACAAAGCAAATATGAGATTACTGACAGCTCTGTTCCATGTTTCAGGAATCACAGACTTTTCCAACAGTATGCAACAACATTATTGTGCTCATTTTGGCAAAAACTGAACACAATCTCACACAAATGCATTGAAAAGACACTGAATCCTTGTGTATTTTAGACTGAATGCTCAGTATGCAGTGATTAACATTTGAAACATTGCTGCCACATGACCTCATTACAATACATTGATCATTCATTCATCTCACTTACGGCACGCGAGCATGTGTGTGTATGTGTGTGTGTGTTTCACAGAAACTAATGATAATGAGAAAGAGAGAGATCATTAGAAGAGGAGGCTGTAATGAATGTGTTTGCCAGTGTTAAACCTTCACACACCTTTTAATATTTAAACGAGCCTCCCTCGTGAATGAGTTCTGATCAGTGATAAACCATCCTGTCGGGTTCTGAATTTCAATTCGCTCTAAATCACGTCTGTGAAGTTTTTATCCATCCGGATGATCACAGCAGGGCTTTAAAGTCAACATTAAGTCAGAATTGGCTCTATTGGCACATGCACATGATTAAGAACATGAATCATTCTTTAGTGCATATTATTCCAAAGAATGTTTGTTCGTTAACTTGCTTAATAATACAATATTCTAATAAGAAAAAATACAGAATACTCAAATTGTGTACAATTACTTTTATTTTTCTAGTACTATTACAGGATTTATTTATTTATTCAAAAATGTATTATTTTTTTAATTTTGATATTTTTACAAAATTAGTGTTGAATATTAATAATACTATGTATTTACTAGAAAATTAAATGTCAAAATTTCAATCTTTAGTGAAACACAACCGGAAAGATTGGAAGAAATTAAGCCCAAAGTATTAATAATAATAAAATAATTATGATTATTATAATTTATTAAATTATTTAAGATTTTGATTTTAGGAATACTAGAATATATTCAGTTATTAATAAATAATATATGATTAAAAATATATTAAAAAAAAATATTTGTTTGGTATCACTGTATTTTTGAATACAAAATATTGTGTCCTCAGTTATTAATATACTAACAAGATACATAAGTATGTTGATCTTTCTGTATTTTTTACGTTATTTTGTTTATTTCTAGGAAATAGGGAATTTCTTAATACATTCAATTAGGGAACAGAGCATCAGAATGTACTAATATAATTGATTCTTTTTCAGTTATTGCACAGCAAAATGTTAAAACTATTGCACTTTCCTTTTTGGCACATGTTTGTTTTTAAGAGATAATAAGCAAAATTTTACTGACTACTTTGCAAAATAAAAAATTTTTTTAAAATTAATAATTTAAAAATATTTAAAAAAAAACTAAAATGTATTCTTGCCACCAAATGTCCTGAAGTCTTACTTTTCTATTCTGACAAGAGAGGAGAATTTAAATTATGCATTGTAAAGATGATTAACGTCTGAGCCTACAATCGTTTTCGGAAAACTGGTGAGTTTTTTCCTCCACAAAGATTTCCAGAAGTCTGCCGCTGAGAACTAAAGCCGTATGAAATGAAGCTGAGAGGGATAACAGAGATCGTTCAGCGGTCGTCAAACTCACAGCACGACTGATATGATTGCTGATACAGCACAAATAATATAAACACACATTCACACACACACACACACACACACACCCAAACACACAAACACTACACACACACAACAAACACACACACACAAACACAAAAACACACACACACACACACACAAACCACACACACACACACCCCCTACCACACACACACACTCGCACAACCACCCACACACACACCCACACACCACACACACACAACACACACACACACACACTTCACCACAGGACACACAAGCACAAACACACCACCCACACCCACTCACACCAGACCACACTCTCAAACAACCCACACATACACACAAACACACACACACACCCACACTCACAAACACACACACCCACACACACACCACACACACCACACCACACACACACACACACTCACACACTCTCCAACACACACACACACACCCACACACACACACCACACACACACACCTCTATCAAACAAACACACACAACCACACACACCACACACACACACCACACAAAAACACACACTCACACACTCTCACACACACACACAAAAACACAAACAAACACAAACACACACACACACACACACCCACACACACACAAACACACAAACACCACACACAAACACCACACAAACACACCACTTCACACACACACACACAACCACACAAGCAGGGGCCGTTTCTAGGCAAGCGAAGCGAGGCGGCGTCGCCAGCTGAAGGGGCGCCAATGAGCGCACGTACTGGCACTTTTAGCAGGGTTGTGATAAAGAGTGGCACGGTCACCCTGAAATATGACTGCCGCCCACACTGGATACCACAACATTACTGGGCTAGAGTACTGTCAAACTGACGATGCCTGTATGCCACTAGATAAGATTGCTGTCAATTGCTGCCGGATTGTTGCATACTAAGTTTGCATTTGGAGCGCTCAACAACACAATTAGATCAGTGGGCTCTGTCAGTGCATTAGCAAGGTAACACTTTTTTTTGCCATGCAATAAAGCTAAGTTCAAAGGACAATTTAAAATATTGGTACAGTAAATAAAGTGCACAAAATCAGTATTTTGTTTAGGCAGTATTTGTGGCACATTTGTCCAAATATTTGTGGCAGATTTGTCCAAAACGTGTGCGTTTTTTGCGCCAATGCATTGTTAAAGGATCAGCGTGTTATGTAATATTCCCATATAAACTTTAAAATCCAATTAAAAAATATTTGTATAGTAAAAATTTGCTAATTCACGAGATCAATAAATCCTTTATTAGACCGCTTTGTCGAGTTAAATGCACCCTTACGGAGGTGTCGAAATGCTGAATCAATTCATTCACTTCCAACAGCGCTTAATGGGAGCAGCGTCATAGAGGGCAGAGCGTCACGTTATTTAAAACGCGTTAACGAGTAGCAAATGATTAAGTAGCTGCACTGGTTACTTTTATGCCACTGATAAAGCTTTTATATGTAGTTTGGGGTAACAAAGGGGTTTTATAGGTTTGACTGAAATAATAATGCAATAACAGACACTTTAAATCAATGTTTTCATAATAACAAAACAACAAGCAAAACAAATGTGCCTGCCACAAACAACACAAACACACACACACACACACACAAAAACAACACAACACCACACACACCAAACACACACACACACACACGACACCGATGCACTGAAACATCTGATGTTGATGAAAATCACATATCGCATTGTTATGCAATATTATTATCTTACTAATTCCTAGACAATAAGATTAGTATCTTGTAAGCCTATAATGAGCAAATGATACACTATTCGAATAAGAAAAAAAGTATTGTTTTTTTTAACAAAAATTGTGTAAAAATTAGATTCATTATATTTCTATTTACAGCATTTCATTTTTGATTAAGTTTATTTGTCTATTAAGATTTATATCTATATGTAATAATTGAATATATGAAAACAGAAGTATAAAGTATTCTTGATCTAGTTAGTGAATCTAATATTATTTAAATTATATGATTTTGTATTATCATATAGCTATTTTATTAATAAGGGAATGTATTAACTATATTCATAGAAAAAAAAAAAAAAAACACAATTATCAAAACTAATAGGATCTTGTTAGAATCTTTAATAAGCTCATGCTACAATATTCAATAACGCAAAAATACAATATACACATTAAATAGTAAAATATAATCTTTTATTATTGATGATTTTGATTTGAAATTTTCATAATTTGTAATATATGTATTTAGTTATATTAATCATTTAAAAAAAAAAAAGATTTTCATATATTGCTATTTTATTTATTAATAATTAATATATTACAGTTCATAGAAAATTAAATGAAATAAATTTAAACCTAATAATTTTTTCCTGTTACGCTAATGATAAAATATTCTAATATAGTACACCAAAATATGTAAAATTACTGTTTATACTTTTTTTTTATTTCATTTAAAAAACATCTTTTATCATCTTTTATCTATTATCAGTTATTTACTAATTGTTGAATATATTACTGTATTCCTAAAAAATTACATTCTGTCATAATTCCCTCATCCTCGTGTCACAATGTTGTTTAACTTTCAATCTTCAGTGAAACAACATGAAAAAGATCTGG
Source organism: Sinocyclocheilus anophthalmus (assembly GCA_018155175.1). Taxonomy (NCBI): domain Eukaryota; kingdom Metazoa; phylum Chordata; class Actinopteri; order Cypriniformes; family Cyprinidae; genus Sinocyclocheilus; species Sinocyclocheilus anophthalmus. The sequence goes on from JADLZN010003232.1 coordinate 196,924, forward strand.
AAGAAATTACGCCAAATGCCATTTGCGTTTGCTTGTTTATTATTGTCTAGTTTTATGGTGCATTTTTGACCTTTCTGGAGCTTGAAAGCACTATCACTGAGCTCTTCTTGATATCTTTTGTGTCCTGCAGGAGAAAGAAAGTCAGGTTTGGATCGACATATATAAAATAAAACGTTAGTGGTATCTATGTTTTTGGGGAATGGTGTGGGCGCTGGGTGAAATATATCCAGCACGCGGCGATGGGGAATATGGATGAGGATCTCAGGGCTCAATAAATCTCTGCTCAGAGAGCAAAGCTGCCCACTCTTAATCCATCCGCAGGAGTCGCTCTCATGTTCGGCCTCAAGAGAGTTTATCATCATTATTATTCGCCATAAAGCCCTCATATCTGATTCTAGACCCCTGCTCCTTTCACATTCCAAATCAAGAAGGTTTAACCAGGACGATCAGAATCAAACACTCTCGCAGGATCACACACAGCAGGCAATAAACACGCCTGAAATAGAGACAGCTGTGAGATGATCATTAGAGAAACGCACTGCATAGACAACATCCTCCTCTCATGTTCATCATAAAGATGACGGATGATCTGGAACGCCCTACAGAGTCAGCAACTCCGTGAGTCACACACACAGTGCTCTTCACATGACATGCACAACAACAAGCAACACACAAAATAATACAACATGCACAAATAGTGGGTCAACTGACTATTTATTTATTTGTTTTTGGATTGTTATTTTTTATTTTCTAATTCCTTACTTTTTATTATAGATTTACTAGTACCAGAACAACTTCATCAATATATTAAATATTATAGTTATACATTTTATTTATAATTTTAGTCTAAGGGTTCCATTTGATCAATTTAGTCATATTTAGATAATATAGGTTATATATATACTATATAGAGAGTGAGAGACGAGGAGAGGAGACGAGAGCTGGCGAGAGACCGCGAGAGAGAGAGAGAATTAATATATAGAATTATAGGTAATATTAGTAATTACATTATACATGATATTTAATGTGTACACACACAACATACACCACTCAGATCACACTCAAGTAACACACACACACACTCACTCCACACACACACACACACAAACACCACACAAACACACAACACACACACACACACACACCAGCCTCAACCGCACACAACCACACACACACACACACACACACACTCAGATCACACACACACACACACCACACACACAACACACAAACACCAACCACACACACCCACACACACACACAAAACACACACACACACATAACACACACACACACAAATACACACATAACACACACACACACACAACACACACCACACAACACACACACACACACACACACACACATCACACACACACACACACAAACACGACACACAAACACCACCACACAAACACACACCACATGAATGAGACCCGATAATTGTTTTATTTGATTTCAGTATGATAATTATTTTGTACAATGTATTTTTTACATATGAAACATATTTCAATGTAATAAACAGCATTAATTAAATTACTATTTTTATTATTTTTAATGTATCCAACAAATTATTTTATTTTTTTTATCAGTATTCATAAATTTATGTATATTCTACCTGATGTATACCTATTTATAGTTTATAATTTCATCTATAAATGTATATTATATTTGTAATGTTTTTACACTGGTTTTTTATTATTTATTTGTGACATATGAACATTATTCATGTACTAACAGCATTTCCAAATTATTAGTATTTTATTATTATTATTATTATTATTTTTAAAAATCGTAGAACTTCCAGAAGCATAAATAATTTAAGTATATTTTATTGTAGATAAAAATTAATTTAATGTTATGAATGAAGTTACTGAGACACATGACATTACATTATAGTCCCTAATTAATAAACAGCAATGTGTGCCTCAATATGGCTTTATTAGTACATTTTTGTATATTAATATGCCAATCTACAAATCCAGTCTTATATTGAGTATCCTGTGGATGTAAATGTCACAGTATGGATGTTTTGAACTGCTTTTTACTTGCATACATATCTCTAGTTGCTCACTAACCTGGACTGAAACACTAAAATATAGACCTACGCACCTTAGATGCGCATGCTTTCTGAACGAGTCTTTCAAAGAGAACGCAAATGAAAGGAGGATGTGAAGTGCTCTCGCTTTGATTAAATAATCAGAAAGGAGTTTTGCATTCATCTTCACGCTCAACTCAACCCGTCGCATGTACTCTTTCTTTCTCTCTCTCTTCTCTAATCTACAGAACTCATCACACAGAGACATCCATCCTAAACATCACTGTTCAGCCCGTTTCCTATGTGAGCAAGGGTGAGATTGGCAATAAAAATGACAGCGACAGATTCCAGTGCAATTCCTCAAGCGTTTTAATAGTGAAACGTCTTTCACAAGTGTTTAAAGAGGCATGAGAAACAAAGAAAACCAGCCCATCACGCTTGTGGTTACAGTAAGAAGCAGTGGCAGGTTCATGTGTTTTCCTGCTGTTCAATACTAGGCGTGCTTCAAAATCAACCTTCTGTCCTTTTCAATATTAAACCTCAATGCCAGCAACACTGAAAAGCAATTTAAGAAAAATGCATGCTTCAACCGTCTCGGAAATCACAGAAAACCACAGAAGGACTTCAGTAGTGTTTTTGGGTATGAAGGACATCTCAGCTAACAGTGAACGTTCACATAACATTCTGGCAAAGTTCTCTCAAAGTTATAAACAAACTTTTTCCAGTAACGTTAATAGAATGTTCTTTCAAAGTTATCTGGTCTGTAATAATGTTCTCAAAACATTAGCACAAAAACATTATTTAAACATTGCTCATAGAACATTTTAGTTGGACAGCTTCAGATTTCAATGTATTGCTTGTTCAGAACGTCTTCAGGAGAGCTTCAAAGTAACGTTGTACCTAAATGGAGTGTTCCCTTAATTTTAAAACATTTTAAAAACTGGACATTTTGAATGTTTAGAGAACATTCAGAAATAATGATTTTATAACCTAATTGGACCTAAAAAAAAAAACTACAAATGTCAGAAATGATTTGGATTAGCGGGAGCGACCCAAGTCCACTGGGGGAAAAAAAAAAGTGGTGTAGAAACAATTTTCATTTAGAAATTGCTAGTAAATTTGACAAATTACAAAGAATCACCAAGTAACACAGTGAAATAAACATTACTTTTTGAAGTAGATAGACTGGAATAGTATTTTCTTGTAAAATGCACTCCAATAATTTGTTTTATTTACAACTTTGAAAAATCAAAATTGAATTTAAGATTAAAGGAATAATAGTTTACCACAAAACATGGCATTTCAGTCTGTTCTTCACACAAAGCTGCTGTATGACTTTAGAAGACTTGAAATTTAGTCACATATAGTGTCATATTTTGAATATATTTCTAATGTTTTAAGCTGAAAAAAATAATTGTTTGAGTTGATATTGGAGTAAAATTTTTTTTTACAATGTGACTTCAGTCTTTCTACTTAAAAATTTCATGTTTAATTCAGTGTTACTCACCATTTTTTGTAATTATTCTTGAAATTTACTAGCGATTTCTGAAAATTGTTTAAAAGTATTTTTTCCTGCTTTTTCAGCAATGCAGAGGAAAAAGCAGCATGATCATTGACTAAACATTGCATAAAAGGAAGCAAGCAATGATTCTTAAAATAATATGATAGGATTCACTTTGCAACAGTTTTCACCAGCAAATTGCTAGAACATTTTGCAATTATTTACAAAGAAATGCCAATAACACATTGATTTAAACATGAAATTTTGAAGTAGAAAAACTGAAATAGTATTTTCTGTAAAACCTACTCCAATAATCTTTGTTTACAGCTTTGAAAAATCATTTTACAGTGTTGTATACTCTCTGAAAACAACACAAAATACAACAAGACAACAAATTTGACACTCTGAGAGCATGTTTTTGGGAAAGGACATCTCAACATACTGTATATAAAAATGCTGGTGACTTTTCCATACTTTTCCACAGGACAATGAAACAACTGCAAAGCTCAACAGGGCACCTTTGTTTCTGTATATATGTACATATAAATGTGCATATCAGCAAGTTATGTTCTGTGTTCTGTGTCTGGGAGGCAGAAAAGTTTCTGGCGTAGAAACTGAGTTTGACAGAGATGATATGAGTCTGAGATGACACTGTTTTCTGTGTGCGCATCAATATCTCTTGATAACAGAACTAGAATAGCAATACCCTCGCAAACAGACAAGAAGAAGCTTTCTGCTCAAAACAATAGAAATCCTGACACAGCCTATTCTTTCTTTAGTTTTCCATCTTCTAGGATGGAATTTGAATGTCTGCAGCCGGATGCTACATGCATTTGGGAATTTGGTTTTTAAGTTGGGACATGATTTTGTCACTTAAAATACTTATTTTATTGACTAAAATTCTATGTCATTTCAGTAAAATTCAGACTAAAAACAAAGAAAGTCATGAAAATTAACGTGACGACACCAAAAGGTAAGGATACAGTTGATTACTTGCATTAAAGAATGGTAAAATTGTTTGGTTACCCCCCCCCCCCCCTGGAAGTTTATTTTTAAATATGTACTTGAAGCAGTATCTAAATTGAATACAGAAATTGCATAAATTTCAAATATAAAACTGATCTTTGGTTAAACAGGTCAAAATTTTATGTTTCATTTGAGACATATTAGAGTGAAATGATTTTAGAGAGTTTATATATCCACTACATTAAATACAAAAAATTACGGTCAAATGGTCAGAAAACAACATCATGTTTTTAGGAATAAAATGTTAGATAAGTCAGTGTGAATTATATATGAACAAACCCTTCTGTAAAAACCTTCAGGATATAGACTATAGGAATAAAAATGTAAAGTTTGGTGTATGTAAGTGCTGCTCAAGTGGAGAACAAATTCATTTTAACAAAACGGCCTTTAAAGATAGTATGTATTGCATTTGAAATCTACAGGCACAAAATAAAGTTCAATAAAATACAGTCCAGGCGAATGATATAAGAACAGACCCCTCAGTAAAATCCTTCAGAATACAGATGGGGATAAAAGTGTAAGTTTTGGTGTATGTAAGTGCGTGAGTGGAGAAATAAACTCATTTTGACAAATCCACCTTTAAAGAAATGTACTGTAATCGAACTCTACAGATGCAAATTGATAAAGTGCATAAAAATATAAATCAATGTGAATGATATATGAACAAACCCTTTGGTAAAAACCTTCAGAATATAGAGAGGAATAAAACTGTACGTTTTGCTGTATGTAAGTGCGCTGAGTGGAGAAACAAACTCATTTTGAGAAAGCTGTGTGTTTAAAAATATGCATTGTAATTAATCTACAGAAGCAAATTGATAAAATGCAATAAAATAAACACTTAAAAGTGTATTTGGGAGTTTTTTCCCCCCACTAGTCTGAAAGAAGACATGTTATGGAAGCAAAATAGACCAAAATCTCAAAATTAACCAGTACGTGAAAAAACTGTGGTTTTGCCTATTAAATACTAAAACAAAAACACAGGGATTTATTGATGTAACGTTCTCTAATGAATACTTTAAAAGTGTAATCAAGTTTGTTTGGTATGCTAATGCTACTTCAGAGTAGTTCATTGAACAGTGAACCAAATAAATGGCCAATTAAGCCAAGAGTATGCAAATGGGAAGTGATTCCATTAATGAAGCAAACAGCGTGGAGTCAGACTCATGTAATGATCAGCGTGATTGTTTTCTTCAGGGTGGACTGTGATGTCAGACACACCGCTGAGGATTTCACGTCGAGTGTCAGTACAAAATAACTCAATTTACTGCTCCATCAGTCCAATTAGGTTGCGAGCAGCTTCATTGGAGCACATCAACAATGAGAGGTAAGTATTAATGACTTATTATCTTAATTTATTCCTGTAGCTGTAATGACATTGCTAAATAATCAAGGCTGAAAAATGTTATGTTATTGTTATGATTATTATAGAACCTACTGTATATTATTATTGTTGTTGTTGTTAATAATAATAATAAATACTATGATATGATATGATATGATATGATACCATATTTTTTATATTGGTGGTAACTAAGTGGTGTGATAGTAACAATGGAAGTGTAGTGCTTATTATGTTAATCTGTTCTTTCCAGAGCGCAGATGGTCTCTTTTAATCCTCGGGGGTTGTCATGGCATTGTGTGCAGTGAACTGTTGATGAGGAGAACCAGGTGTGTCAGCGCGGGTAGTTTGTGTGTGAGAGTATCTGCAAAGCGCAGAGATGATAAGACACCCACACAAAAAGAGAGAGAGAGAGATGAACAGCAAGCATGCACACTAAACTGAGACTCCAGCTGTGAAACAAGCAGATTATCCTGATATGCTAATCTGTGTACAATTCTGTGATGTCTGTCCTAGTCTCCGCTTGTGTAGTAAACTGCATGTTCATACAAAACAAACTGTGGTTGGTCGCTTCACATGTCAGTCCTAAGGTCTCTTTTTATAGAAGTGGGTGGTTCTCGGATTATAATATTATGGAAGCCATTTTTGCCATAGAATATTAAGAAAAAAAAAGATAATTGCTAATTGTTAAATTTCACAAATCTGACTTTGTTTCTTGCAATTCTGAGAAAAAAAGTCAGAACCGTTTTTTTGCTTCTGACATGGAATAAAAAATACAAAAGTTAATTCTGACTTTCTATCTCACAATGAGTTCATATTACAAATCTGAATTCAAATTGTGTAATTTTGAGTTTATATCTCATAATTGTGTTTATATCTCACAATTCTAAGTTTAAATCTCATAATTCTGAGTTTGTATCTTATAATTCAGAGTTTATAACTCATAATTATGGGTTTGTATCTCATAATTATGGGTTTGTATCTCATAATTCAGAGTTTATATCTCACAATTCAGTTTATATCTCATAATTCAGAGTTTATATCTCATAATTCTGAGTTTATATTCAAATTTGAGTTTATTATCTCATAATTAGGGTTGTATTATCAATAGGGTTGGTATCTCCTAATTAGGTTGGTATCTCATAATTCCGAGTTTATCTTGTAATTCTGAGTTTATATCTCGTAATTCTGGGTTTATATCTCGTAATTCAGAGTTTATATCTCATAATTCAGAGTTTATATATCATAATTCAGAGTTTATATCTCACAATTCAGAATTTATATCTCATAATTCAGAGTTTATATCTCATAATTATGGGTTTGTATCTCATAATTATGGGTTTGTATCTCATAATTATGGGTTTGTATCTCATAATTCAGAGTTTATATATCATAATTCAGAGTTTATATCTCACAATTCAGAATTTATATCTCATAATTCAGAGTTTATATATCATAATTCAGAGTTTATATCTCATAATTATGGGTTTGTATCTCATAATTATGGGTTTGTATCTCATAATTATGGGTTTGTATCTCATAATTATGGGTTTGTATCTCATAATTCAGAGTTTATATCTCATAATTATGGGTTTGTATCTCATAATTATGGGTTTGTATCTCATAATTATGGGTTTGTATCTCATAATTATGGGTTTGTATCTCATAATTATGGGTTTGTATCTCATAATTCAGAGTTTATATCTCATAATTATGGGTTTGTATCTCATAATTATGGGTTTGTATCTCATAATTATGGGTTTGTATCTCATAATTATGGGTTTGTATCTCATAATTATGGGTTTGTATCTCATAATTCAGAGTATATATCTCACAATTCAGAGTTTATATCTCATAGTGATGGGGTGTTTCAGAATTCAGAGGTTTATTCATAATCTGAGTTTAATATATTCCTAATTCAGAGTTTATCCTCATAATTATGGGTGTGTATCTAATAATTCAGAGTTTATAATTAATTCAGTTTTATATCTATAATTCCAGAGTTTTATATCTCATAATGATGGGTTGGTATCTCATAATTCAGAGTGTATCATAATTCGAGTTTATATCTCATAATCAGAGTTATATTAATAATTTGGGTTTTGTATTCATAATTCAGAGTTTATAGTATCATAATGGTGTTCAGATGTAACAACACTGAAAAGGGTATGCTTGTCATAACTTAGAGGCACTCAACATAAATTGTAAACTTTTCTACTCGCCGCAGGAGTTTTCCTTTTTCATTCTTGTGAATGTGTACGTGCCTACGGACTATTGCGTGAGCACCGCGATGCAACAGCTGGCCGAACAAATAACTGAAAAGGAGCAAAGGTACCCAGACTCTATTTTAATAATTCTTGGAGACTTTAACAAATCAAATCTCTCCAGTGAACTGCCAAAATACAAGCAGCACAATACGTGTCCCACCAGAGACAGTAATATACTAGATCACTGTTACACAGCAATAAAGGATGCATATCACTCTGTCCCACGAGTAGCTTTGGGGCTCTCTGATCACTGTTTGGTTCAACTTATACCGATCTACAGGTAGAAACTGAAATCAGTTAAACCTGTAATAATGACTGTAAAAAAGATGGACTAATGAAGCAGAGCGGATTTACATGCCTGCTTCGACTGCACTGACTGGAATGTTTTTGAAGCTGCAGCCACCGATCCGGATGAGCTCACAGAAACTGTAACTTCATACATCAGTTTCAGTGAGGATATGTGCATCCCCACCAGGACATTCCTATCATTCAATAATGACAAACCATGGTTTACTGGGAAACTCAAACAGCTCCGTCACGCCAAAGAGGATGCTTACAGAAATGGGGACAGAGTCTTGTACAATCAGGCCAGGAACACACTGACAAAGGAGATCAGAGTGGCTAAAAAAAACTACTCAGAAAAGCTGAGAAAAGAGCTTTCAGCAAACGATCCAGCGTCAATATGGACTGGTCTGAGGAACATCACAATGTACAAGACACCACCCCCACAGCTTGCGGAGAATAAACAACTGGCTGACGAGCTAAATGTGTTTTACAGCAGTTTTGAAAAGGATCGTCTACCACCCCCATCCGCTCTGATCTGCACTTCACACCTTCACCTACCACCCCTGCAACCCCCCTCCCTCCCTCCCCCACCACTCAACCTGTGCTTAAGGTCTGTGTAGACGATGTGAACCGGGTCTTCAGGAAGCACAAATCTAGAAAAGCTTCAGGCCCAGACGGTGTTTCACCTGCCTGTCTAAAAGTCTGCACTGACCAACTGGCCCCATCTTCACACAGATCTTCAACAGAGCATTGGAGCTGTGTGAAGTTCCCTGCAGCTTTAAACGCTCCACCATCATTCCGGTCCCCAAAAAGCCCAAAAATCACTGGACTTACGATTACAGACCTGTCGCTCTCACATCTGTAGTCATGAAGTCACTTGAGAGACTGGTCCCGGCCTACCTGAAGGACATCACTAGACCCTAGCTGGATCCTCTTCAGTTTGCCTACAGAGCAAAAAGGTCTGTGGATGATGCAGTCAACATGTGACTGCATTACATCCTGCAACACCTCTACAGACCTGGGAATTACGCAAGGATCTATTTGTGGACTTCAGTTCGGCCTTCAATACAATCATACCTGACCTTCTCTCAGACAAACTCGCCCAGCTCTACGTGCCCACCTCCATCTGTCAGTGGACACAGCTTCCCGGAACCCAGACAGCCAGCAGCTGTGAGGCTGGGCAACTCAAATCCAGGGACTAGCAACCGTCAGCAACTGGCGCCCCCCAGGGTGTGTTCTCTCCCCACGCTCTTCTCTCTCTACAACGAAGAGCACGCTCTAAAGGACACCTATGTCAAGCTCCGAAGTTTAGCAGAAGACACTACAGTCATTGTGTCATCGGCCTCATCCAGGACAGAGACGAGTCAGCTTACAGATAGGGGGTTAAAGAACTGGCTGTCTGGTGCAGTCTTAATCTGGAGCTGAACACGCTCAAAACTGTTGAGATGATCGTGGACTTCAGGAGGAATCCCCCTGCTCTCCCCCCACTCACCATAATGGACAGCACTTTGACTGCAGTGGAGTCATTCAGGTTCCTGGGCACCACAATCTCTCGGGACCTGAAGTGGGACACTCACATTGACTCATTGTTAAAAAGGCCCAGCAGAGGTTGTAATTCCTTCGCCAGCTGAGGAAGTTCAACCTGCCACAAGAGCTGCTTAAACAGTTCTACTCTGCCATCATTGAGTCTGTCCTGTGTTCATCCATAACTGTCTGGTTTGGTTCAACAACCAAATCAGACATCAAGAGACTACAAAGGACAGTCAGGACTGCTGAGAGGATTATTGGTGCCCCTCTGCCCAGCCTCCAAGACCTTTACATCTCCAGAGTGAGGAAAAGGGCTAAAAAAATCACCTTGGACCCCTCACACCCAGCCCACACTCTCTTCGAACTGTTGCCTTCTGGTAGGCGCTACAGAGCACTGACCACCAGAACAGCAAGGCACAAGAAATTTTTTTTCCCACAGGCTATACTCAGTCTTAACACTTTAAGCTCAATTTAAATCATCCCTCACAACTAACATAGGATATTTATATTAAACTGCACACTTTGTAAATAACATATCTATCTGCACACTAATAAACATATCTTTACATTTATCTAAACAATTACATTTTTTCCTATACTTCTATTTCTGTATATAGTACATTATTCAATTTTTCTTTTTTTCTTATTATATTAGTTTTATAGTACATCCCTACTGTGTTATTCCTATGTATGTCTACACTATAATGTATGTCTGCACTATGTTTGTACTATCTTCTACACTGGAAGCTCCTGTCGTAAAGTCAAATTCCTTTTGTGTGTATACATACTTGGTAATAAAGCTCTTCTGATTCTGAGTTTATATTGCTATTCTGAGTTTATATCTCACAATTATGATTTTATATCTCGTAATTCTGAGTTTATCATAATTCTGAGTTTATATATCATAATTCAGAGTTTATATCTCATAATTATGGGTTTGTATCTCATAATTATGGGTTTGTATCTCATAATTATGGGTTTGTATCTCATAATTATGGGTTTGTATCTCATAATTCAGAGTTTATATATCATAATTCAGAGTTTATATCTCACAATTCAGAGTTTATATCTCCATTCTAAGTTACATCTCATAATTATGGGTTGGAATCTCATAATCAGAGTATATATCAATTCAGAGTTGATTTCTCGTAATTCAGAGTTTATATCTCATAATTCTGGGTTTATATCTCATAATTCTGAGTTTGTATCTCATAATTCTGAGTTTGTATCTCATATCATAGCATGTATCACCAGCTGCTAACCAGGGACTAGAAACGTGAAAACTGTGAGCAGTAATCCTTCTATAGTCAGCACCCACTTACCAGCCTCTCAGCAAATCACAACTATTGGGTGAATGTCATCTAATTAATATTCATGAGGAACATTGATAAGCTTTATAATGCCCACACACACACTTCAGAGTACATATGCAAACCAAACTCACACACACACACACACACACACACACACACACACACACACACACACACAGATGCCAACAGAGAAAAAGCTAACTTACTGCCTGTAAAACACACACACACATCACGCAGAGAGAGCTGACAGAATTAGACGAGAGTATAATCCCGCAGGATTCGGTTGCTCTCATTTTGCAAATGAATTAATAAATGGATTGTGCAGCTCCGGCACACGGTTGGTGGCGGTTTTCCATTTCCATTTCCTCCTGCAGACCATAAATGAATCTCACGTCGTCCTGCTGCCAACAAATAAAGCACTTCACAAACTATAATGCACTACAAATTACACCAGAACTGATGCTTCAGCAGCTCGTATTTGGGGTTTGTTTTGTGATACTGACCAGCTGACTGTACGTGATCTTTCTAGCAAATACATTAATAGTTGTGCATGCATAAATACTTTTATTATGTAATAAAGACATTACACAGGAATATTGTCATGAATTTTTGCATCTGAATGACTAGAGCAACATTTTTTCATCTGTACTATTAGAAAAATTGTTCAGTCAAATGACTTTTTAATGCGTATCTAGGAACTTAAAGTTCAAAATTCATGTATTTTTGTCAGATATCATTTTGGAATTCTTATTTGCATCTTAATGTTCCCATGTTTTTGTGCAACATCCCATAAATCACATAACAATGTCTGGTTTTTGATGTGAAACTTGAATATAGAGAAAAAGATTTTTAGAAAAAATACATTTAGTTTTTTTCCTCACACAAAGCTATTGTATGACTTATGTCAACAACCGATTACACATTATGTAGGCTATATATTTAAAAAATAGCCAAAAAATATGTTCAAAATATGTTTTTAAGATATACCTTTTGGAAAGTTGTAAAGCATTAAGAATATTTTGTGACCTCCATATACTGCTAATTCCCTCACAATTCATATTTGAGAAAAATATATGTGAATATATAACAATTCAATTAACACACCACACACACAATCTCTCTATCTGACATATATCTGATATCCTCTAGATAACACACACCACCACACACAACCACACACACACACACACACACACACACACACCACAGCCTCTCTCTCTTCTCTCTCTCTCTCTCTCTCTCACACACACACCCACACACACACACACACACTCACATCACACACACACACACCACACACACAATCAACACACCACCACACACACACTCTCTCTCTCTCTCTCTCTCCCCACACACACACACACACACACACACACACTCTCTCTCTCTCTAAACACACACACACAAAAACACACACCCACACACACACACACACACCCAACCACACACACACACCCACTCACTCTATCCTCTCTCCTCGCCACACACACACCACACACACAAGACCCACAAACATCTCTCTCTCTCTCTCCTCTCACATGGCCACACCAACAACACACTCACACACACACACACACTACACACACACAACTCTCTCCTCTCTCTCTATCTTCGCACCCACACACACACACCAAAAACAAACACCCCACACACACACACACACAATCGCTCTCTCTCTCTCTCTCTCTCAAAAACACACACACACACACAC
>JADLZN010003233.1:0-159519 GCA_018155175.1 Sinocyclocheilus anophthalmus
AAGAAATGATAAAAGGAGGGATGAGAGGTTTATGAGTGTAGAAAAACACCCTGAGAGAAATCTAGCTTAACATGGTACCAGGAGCTACTGACTGAGTACTAAAAGATGGTGATGAGATACAGTAGGAAAGACTTCAACATATTATCAGTTAAATACTAAACTTCAGTATGTGTGTTGACTAAAAGTGGTCTGATTTACAATAGAGGACAATAAAACAGTTTAGAAATACCTCAGGCATGACTTTACCGGAAATATATATACTACTGTTCAATGTGAGTCATAAGGGTCAATTTTTTGAAACTGTGATTTATACATCATCTGAAAGCTGAAATAAGCTTTCCATGATGTGTGGGACAATAGTGCCGATTACACTATTTTGAAAATCTGGAATCTGAGGTGCAAAAAAAATCAAAATACTGAGAAAAAATCGCCTTTAAAGTTGTCCAAATTAAGTTCCTAGCAATGCATATTACTAAGTTAAGTTTTGATTTATTTACGGTAGGAAATTTACCAAATATCTGCATGGAACATGATCTTTACTTAATATCCTAATGATTTTTGGCATAAAAGAGAAATCTATAATTTTGACCCATACAATGTATTTTAGGGTATTGCTACAAATATACCCCCAGCGACTTAACACTGCTTTTGTGCTCCAGGGTCACATTTTCTGCTTTGCTGCGCATAAAATTTCTTTCAGGGTCATTCTAGTTACTTAAAACTACCACATAAAAATTATTATTTATTCAGCAAGTTGCCAAGTAACTTTTATTTGTCTAACTTGAAGATAAAGTATCACATAGATCTAGTATACCACCTATCAAAAATGACTACAACATATATACAAAAAATTAAAAAACAATAACTAAAATTCCAATAAAATTGAACATTTTTATTATAATTAAAAATATTTGTAAAAATGTTTGCGAAATATTAAGAAAAACTCAATGCTAACATAATCATAGTAATAAAAAGTAAATAATAATACTAAAATAACACTGTTTCTTATTATCAAAGTTGAAAGTGGTTCTGCTGCTAGTTTTGGTTTGTTTTTCGGATTCTTGATTAGAACACATTATTATTATCTCTACTGTCCACTTTTTGCTCAATTTATATATTTCTGCTGAATAAAAGTACTCCGTTTTCTTTAAACATAGCTTAACTTACCTCAAACTTTTGAACGATAGTGTATGTGACGGTGTGTGAGTGTGCTTTACTAATGGTGCCAATGCAAAACCCTTTCGGAAATGTGTTGAGCCAACTCAGAAAAGAATGCGAGCAGTCAGCCAACTGTAAGCGTGACTGTGCCAAAAACCTGGGCGATCTCGCCCTACAAAACCCTCGTCCATGCCAAAACCAGCCCTTAAACATACCTACAGCATGATTCCTTCTCAAAGGACTAGGAATCCATTCACACACACACTGATAATTGCAATTTTGCACCAAAAGAATCGTGAATCATTTTGGAGCATGACTCTTGAAAGGTTTCCTAAAGGTTTCCACCATCAAACAGTTTATGTAAGACAAAAGCACTGAGTTTTAGCCTTCCGAACAGTCACGACAAACTCGCACTTCATGCCGTGCATGTTTCTGCAAGCGTGTTTGTAGTCGAGTGTGTCCTGCGGTGCCTTTTGATTAACTGCAGCTCCAAACAATATGCCTCCAATAGAGGAGAAAAGTGAAGACCCTAATGAGCCGAATGAGATTTGACTCCCACGGGGAGCACCGAATACTCTTTGTCTTCTATTGAGAACAAAATAATCAAGTTCTTTTGTCATATCATCACTTTAAGTCACCTGTGAACTGAACAACAACAGAGTAGGAACCCAAAGTTTGTTTGCGCTGCGCGACCCTACGCCGCTCTCCAGCAGCGTATCAGGTTTTATCTTCCACGGAGGTCTTATTTACAAACCCTAAGAGGTGTTCGGCAGCTGTAGCAATGACTCACTCGCTGAGCGTCATCATCTTTGATTCACAAAAGACCCATTTAGGGCCCTTTAATCTTGGAGACGCAACAATACAGCAAATGCAATTACAGGCACAACGTGAACTAATCAAAATCTCCGCTTAAGCAAAAGCAGAGGAATGTCATGGATTTATTATTTGTTCTCAGAAGAACATGGAAAGGGAGGAAGGTTCCTGTGATCTGAGGATGTTTGCCCTCTAGTGGAGCAGGAGACGCAACTGCAAGCCTTGGCTGGTGTTCAAAGGGCCCGAGGCAATGGCACACTCAGCATTTAGTTCATTCAAAACCAACATAAGACAGCAAAACAGGTCACGGATTGTGTCATCAAACGATTTGGACCTGAAAACCAATGGAATTCGAAGCATATGCAACGCTCTAATGTCCATAATATGTCCATGTCAAAGACACTGAGCTTCTTGTAAAGTTACGGATGCTGTAAGTCAACTGATTAAAAACAGAAAGTGTTGCATGTATCAAACATGTTTGAGGTGACTTCGCATTTGATCATAAAATGCACTAAAAAGAGATAAATCACTAGCATGAGCAGATCAATGCAATCTGATCTCTATGAATAAACACCGGCCATACCAATGATGAAGGTCTGTCTGCATATAAACCACAATCTAGTCCATATCTGCCCACAAATCCTCTACTTTGCATCAACCACTCAACATCAAAGCACGAATCCACCGCACAGCCTTCAAGATCATGTTCACACAGAGGTCTTTCCCCTCCTGATCTACTGCCAAACTCACAGAACGCTCCCATAAATCTCCGATCTCGATCTTACCTTCTTCCGGGGCTGCCATTTCATCATATTTGTAAAGCAAAAATGAACAGCATCAAAACATCACGATGGCAGAGAAGAGGGATTCAGGATGAGGACATAAAGTCACAGCGTCTCCGGACGGCAGATTCATGACGCTCTCCATGCGCGCAAACGTGCGTAAAAGCGCAGAGCTCTGGAGCCTCTAGTGTCCTCCTGATAATCCAACACTCGCAGTCCGGAGATATCGGCTCGTTTGAGCGTCAACTGGTAGTTTGTGCTCGTTTAAAAGCGCGATAAAGAGTATTATGATCGTAAAAACGCAGAGGGGACACTTGGCACGCTATATGCGGAGACATTCGCTCTCCATCGTGACAGCGGCTGATGTGCCTCGCGCGGAGGAAAAGAGAAGAAAAACTTTCCGTTCTGATAAAGGCTACGCTGTCGTTCGCTCGAAACAGTCCGGGTTGCTTTAAATGTTCCGTGTAAGTGTTCCGAAGGCGCGCAAGAGACGAAAAGTTCTGGGTGAAAACGAGCGTTGATGGAAAATATTCCCAAAAAAATCACAGCGGATCGAGATTCCAGAGATGATGCGTAATTCTACACATACACTCGCATAGGGGGAAAAAACCCTCAAAGACGCGCAGAAATAGACGGATCCGGTTGGAGAGAAGAAGAAGAGGAGGAGGAGGAGTGGGAAAGAAAAACAGAAAAATCCTTGGAATTTGAGAGTTGGACGGGGAAGGATATCCTCCGACAGCGCAGAACTGGAGCGCAGAACACTAATAACTTCCTTCCCCGCTGCTCCTCTGCGCTGAGAATGAGGAGGAGGAGGAGGAGGAGGAGGGAGGAGTCCGCGGGCCATAGCGCCGCCGGATACACACACACACACACATACACACAATCTGGATTTATGAAGCCCACTGCTGCACAAAGAGGATAAAAGTGCTGGAGCACAAACCTTTAAACGCCCAAACCCCTCAACTGTCCATTCATGACATTGGATCAAACATCACTTGAGAAAAAAAAAACTATTCACATTTCCAAAGAGAAAGGGGCTCCTAGGGCAACAAAAAGCATGAAAGATTTAGGTTTAATATACTGTTATGTTTTGAATATACTGTAAATATGAGAAAGGTGGTTTACTGTAAAATACAGTGACTATATTACAAAGTATGACTGTATATTTTACGGTGCATAACTCTTAATGTAAATTTTGTTTGTTTCTGTAATATGTATTTTAGAATATTTCCACTGAAGGTCATATTATGAATTAAAAGTTCATCAAAAATCCAGTAACTGTGGTAAAAAAAAAAAGACAGTAAATCATACTTTTTACTTAAACATTTCACACTCTTTTTTATACAACATACTATCTTTTTTGTGAATTAAAATAAATTAATTCATGCATTTTCAATATATTAAAAAAAAAAAGATTTTACAGTAAAATTACATTGCCTTATATATCACTGCCAATTATTGTTTAAGCTATAAGTTTTAGGAAACATTAAATCAGACAATGTGTTATTATGATTATGGTTTAATCAATAAAAACGGCAGTTAAGTCATAACAACGTAAAATATTTACAGTACAATCATTTTAAACATTTTTACAGTACAATTACATTTATTGCCTTTTAATATAGACTGCTGATAAAAAGTTTGGAATAATTTAGATTTTTTTTCCCCTCTCTGAAAGAAGTCTCTTATTCAAGGCTGCATTTTGACATTAATAAGCATTAATTTTATTAAATAGTTTATGTATTTATTTATTTTAAATCTTACTTAACCCCATTTTTTTGAATAGTATGTATGACCTATTTGATCTTGTGAAACTCATTTTTACAAGACAATAAATCATGATTATATTTAAATCAGTAATAATTTTGTGGGTGACTCATAATAACTTTCACAATAACTTTCGTGCTTATAAAGTCATTAAGAGACATTATGAAATATAATACATAACAGACCATTAGTTCACGTACATTTAAATACAGATACTGTAAATTAAGGCAGCATGTCATTTCTAATCTAAACGTACATTAGCTAATGATCTGTTAAGAATTATATAATGTAATGATGTTTGTTAATGACTTATTAATGAAAATGATTACAAACTGTCAGCATTAAACTAACATACAGTATGTATCATCACAGTATTGGGTGATTAATGAATGTGGTTTATATGAAGGCGTCACATTACAGTTTTGTGTCAGAATGCATTAACTGCATTTATGCTCAAGGGTTATTTCAGGCACTGGACTTCTTTAGTCTGGTCCACTGTGATTATAAAAGCAAAATCAATTACTGCGTTCCCTGCTGAAAATAGCTCTGTAATATGACACCTGTTCTGTCCATTGCCGGCCGTCTTTAAAGATTCATCTCTCTGCTTGTTTACCTTGGTGTTGTGCTTCTTAAGAGAGATTTGGACGAGTCCCTGTGTCTCCGCTTAGCAAACTGCCTTGATCCTTTAATAATATTATCCTGAGGTCCGATTTCAAAAACTTTAAATGCCACCGTAAGCGTTGACGGACAGGAAGAGGGCAGAGCTGCGTCTCTCTGTGTCACTTCCTGCATTTGCACACAAAACACATTGTTTTCTGCAGCAGAAACTGTTTTCCTAGAGCAAGAATTATAGACATTAGCTACTCCATAACACATTTGTACAGTGCAATGACAGAACACACACAAAACACGTTTGCACCTGCTCACTGTGCATTTTATGTAAGCCTGTTTCTGCCACTGAATGAAGAAAAAAAAAGAAAAGAAAAAAAAGATGAATGAATTTTTATCACAATTTTGCATCTCGCATTTCTGACTTTTTTCTCAGAATTGTGAGTTTACATCTTGTGATTCTGACATATTTTCTCAGATTTGCGCGATATAAACTTGCAATAGCATGTTATATTCATAATTACACGATACAAACTCGCAATTCTGACTTTTCTCAGAAACACTCACAATTACGAGTTTTATTAAGTCGAATTGTAGATAAAAACTTGGAATTCGGGACTTTTTGTGTTAAAAAACTGTGCATTTACATCTTGCAATTCTGACTTATTTTCTCAGAAATGCGTGATATAAACTTTCAATGGCGAGTTATAAAAGTCCCCCCCCCCCCCCCCCCCCCCCCCCCCCCCCCCCCCCCCCCCATAATTGAGGTCAGCATGGCGCAGGTGCACTTAGAGCGTGTCCAAATCCACTTTTGCTACTTTAACGACGGGAAAAACGGTTGGCGCGCCCGGCGCATGGTCTAAAAGGTTTGTCCCTATTCTCTTAATGAGTAATAGGTGTGTTTTGGGCATAAACCATTTGTGCCTATACACCAACAGTCCTCACTCCATTCCCTGTAATTTGCGCTTGCGCCATAGCGGATTCGCTATTTACACGGCGGAATTTGCAAGCGCAAAGACTGAACGCGTCTCTAGAGAGGTAATGGAGCTGCTTGTGCGTGAGCAAATAGGTAGGCTAATTCTGATACATGCAATGACTATCCATTATGACATGTAGGCATTTTTATATTTATGTAGCCTACACAATAATAATCTTTTACATTGTAATCCTTTCATTTTTTATATTTGGCATGTTTGTGTGCTGATGCGCATCCCTGTTTGTTTATTAATGCATTGTGCACCTGCCTATAGGCGCATATTACTAACGCTCTCTTTAAATAACAAAAAAATACTGCACCATTGACTTTAGACCAGGTTTGAGTTGGTCCATGGCGCAGTCTATTTTCAGTTCCTTAAAATAGCAATGTGTCAACAATGTGCCTGAACACACCTCGTTTTCAGACCAGCACGCCCATGGGCGCAAAAGGTGCACAAATGCATTTGCTATTTAAACAGCGTGGCGCAGGACGTGAAAATGATAACTGCGTCGGGCTGAAAAAAACAAAAAACACTTGCGTCGCGCATGGCACCGC
The DNA here is from genome assembly GCA_018155175.1 of Sinocyclocheilus anophthalmus. Classification (NCBI taxonomy): domain Eukaryota; kingdom Metazoa; phylum Chordata; class Actinopteri; order Cypriniformes; family Cyprinidae; genus Sinocyclocheilus; species Sinocyclocheilus anophthalmus. The sequence continues at coordinate 6,661 of JADLZN010003233.1, forward strand.
ATTGCGCCCGGTGTATGATAGGGCCCCAATAGCTTGCAATTCTGACTTTTTCCTCGCAATTGCGACTTTTTTTCAGTTGCAAGTTACAAAGTCCAATTCTGAGGAAAAAAGACTATTTTCTTGCAATTTAAAGTTTATATCCCACAATTCTGACTTCATAACTCACAATTGCCTGTTTAAATCTAATTGCAGATATAAACTGCAATTCTGAGAAAAAAGTCTGAATTGTGAGATGAAAATTCGCGATTACCTTTTTTTATTTTTTTTATTCGGTGGCGGAAACAAGCTTCCATAGCATTTAGAAACAACTATGTCAAATAAAGGACAAGACAGTCACAGCTGTGGATAATAAGACGAGAGAGACAAACACATCACTTCTATAACGACATTACAATTTGAACGGATATAAATGACCTCCATCAGTGTCACCTCAGAATAAAAGCACAGATGTTGCTTTAGTTGCAGTTTAAAGTGACAGATTGGACATTGTTAACCAACAATGAAGATAAACTACAGGCGGCATTATTTATTCATGCATCAGCAATAAAACCTTATTAAAAGCGCATTTCATCAGAACAGCACCTGTCAAATGCCATGATATCCCAATAATATCAGGTCACTTTCCAACAAAAGAGCTGCTGTACGATGCAATGCCAAGATAACCTGTAAACATCTGAACAGCCGCTGGCAAAATTAAAAGTAAAAACACTGCCAGTTACACTGTGTTGACTTAAAAGGCATTGCATAATGGATTGCAAAGTTTGATATAGGGATTTAATAAAAGTTACTGCATTAAATAAACACTAGATTGTGCTACAACTCTCAAAAGTTAAAACATCGCCTACTGTGAATGCTTAAAAGTTCAGTTAGAAGCACCCTATAGCAACCGTTTAGAACACCATAAAAACCACCCAGAACACCCTAGCAATCTGCAAGCTAGAAGTACCCTAGCAACCAACCAGAAAACCCTAGCAACCATCTAGATATAGCCTAGCAACCACCCAGAACACCACGAACAACCTAGAAGTACCCTGGCAACCATCCAGTACACCCTAGCAACCACCTAGAGGAACCCTAGAAACCAACCAGAAAACTCTAGCAACCACCTATATGTACCCTAGAAACCACCTAGAAGTACCCTAACAACAACCCAGAACACCCTAGCAACCAAACAGAACACTATCAACAATCTAGAAGTACCCTAGCAACCATCCAGAAGTACCCTAGCAGCAACCACCCAGAACAACCTAGTAATGCATTAGCATGTTTAGCAAAGGTAAGCCCCACTTAAACTCTCCAAAAACTTCCCAAGTTGTGAACTCAAGGCCTGGCCTGATCTGCCGTGAGTTTACAAGCACAACAGTGTGACAGGAAACACAGACGAGTGAAAGATGATTCTCTGAACTCCAGCTGTGCTCTGCTTTTCCCATCAGGTCAGCGCAGGACAGTAGACGCAGGCTCTCTGAAAGCTCTTCTAGTGATTTAGCAGAAACATTCAGCATCTGTATGTTTTTCTGTGTCACACATCCCCAATCTCTATCATTCTACTCAAAGGAGCGGCTGATGGTGAAATGAAAGGCTGGATATAGGAAACGTGCATTACCGAGATACGGCGAGTGTATAGTGTGTGCTCATGTAGGAGAGATTACACACACTCTGACCTACACTTCCACAGACTGCATGCAACGGTTTGAATGTGATTTTCTTTCCTGTGTTGACGCATTTCCTTGTCCTTTTTAAATAGCCTTAAAATCAATGAAAATCTATTGACTTTTGTACCACCAATTACTTTAAAAGGCCAGTTCAACACCCCCGAACCCAGTATCTTGCAATTGACTTTATAACATGCAGTTGCGCCTATATCACACAATTCTGACTTTATAACTCACAATTGCGATTTTACATCTTGCAATTCTGACTTTTTTCTCAGAATTGTATGATATAAACTCACAATTCCGAGAAAAATGTCAGAATTGGGAGAAAAGTCGGAATTGGGAGTGTGTATCTCACAATGCCGACTTTTTCTTACAATTAGAATTGCTTTTATCACGCAATTCTGAGAAAGTGTCAAGATGTAAAATCGCAATGCGATTTATAAGTCAGAATTGTGGTGATATAGTCCACTGCATTTTAAAAGACTTTGCAATATATACACTCGCCATTGCGAGAAAAATGTCGAAATGCGAGAAAAGTCCGAATTGGGAGTTTATCTCTCACAATTCCAACTTTTTCTCGCAATTTTGAGTTTATACGACGCATTTCTGAAAAAAATCTGAATTGCAAGATGTAAAATCGCAATTGCGAGTTTATAATTCGAATTGCAGACTACTTGCAACTTTATATCACGCAATTGGATTTTAAAAAGTCAGAATTGCAGCTTATTTTCACAGTTCTGACTTTAACAACACGCAGTTGCCAATTTTATTCACCAATTCTGGAGAAAAAGTCAGAACTGCAAGATATAAATTTGCCATTGTGTGAAAATGTCCGAATTGTGAGATAAAATGCGTACATTACCTTTTGGGTAAAAAAAAGTCAACGTTTGGAAATAACTGTGGAAGTCAATGGCTACCTCCCCTGTTTCGGGCTACCAACATTCATCAAATATCTTCTTTTGTGTTCAGCAGAAGAAGGAAACTCGTACAGGTTTGGAAAAAGTTGAGGGTGGGTAAATGATGACAGAATTTTCATTTTTGGTGAACTATCCCTTTAAATGTGTGCTGAATGTCTGCAATCACAGGTGTGAGGGACCTCCTTATTTTAGAAAGCATCTGATTGGGAAAAAAGTAATATAAGTTCATGCAAACAAAATGATCTGTTTTTGGTCTCTGAAGAGAAAATATTTTAAATATGTATATTTGGCAGTACACTGGCATATGCATGACATGAACTAAAAGCCACAAAACTCCAATTTTGATTGCATGTCATTTTTAATACAGCGCTATGAAAACAAAATTTGCAGCTGCATTTCCTTGGGTCCGATTTAGAAATAATGCACCGAATCAAAGCAGCAAACTCAATGTTATTTGCTGAAAATCCCTCTAGGTTTGTTTTCACCCAAATGAATCACAGAACTGTTTAAAGCAACTTGGTAAACAAGAATATTCAAGCATATTGTGAAGATTTCAAGACCTTGGGAAACATCTTTGTGCCCGAGCGTGTGTGTGTGAGTGTGTGCATGCGACACACCGCTAGACAGAGCGACGAGGCTGCAGGCTATAATGAGAGCTGCTAATTAATGTTGTGCGGCGTATCTCACAGCCACAGTGGCTCTATCTTCAGACAGCAGCTCGACTCTCTCGCTCGCTGACGAAGAAGAGGAGGAGGGGGCGTGAAACAGACACCTCAGCTCTCCAAACACAAAAGATGCAACAAGCCTTTCTAAGACCCAACAGCTGCTCCACCTTTACTCTCAGCCCAACTAATGGCTCTCAATTGAACCCTCCCGCTCTGATGAAGATGTATTGAGTTCTTGGGTGCCCTGGAGATCCAGCCTAATTCCCAAGAGGAAGGTGCAGGTCAGATGGGTCACATTCTGCTGTAAACCGTGCGTGAGGGACAGTTGGAGGTCAGGAGGACACATCCCTGATCCAGCTGTTCATCGTTAGACCTCAGTTGGGGAACCCTGGAGAAAGTGGGGTCTACATGCAACCCGCAAAAATAATCTTCAGTGGCTCTACAGTACCTCGGGTACAGAACAAGCATTTCTATCTGTGTTCTTAAAGTCTAAAATATTGGTTTGAGGTCGAACAATGTTCTGTCATATCTAAAAAATGGGTTTCTGGGTTTTGTAAAGTCTAAAATATTGGTTTCTGGGTTCTGTAAACTCTTAAATATTGATTTCTTGGTTCTGTAAAGTCTAAAAATGGTTCTGTAAAGACAAACATTTTGGTCTCTGGATTCTGTAAAGTAAAACTTTTCTGTAAAGCTTAAAAAAATTGGTTTATGTGTTCTGTAAAGTCTAAAATATTGATTTCTTGGTTCTCTAAAGTCCAAAAATTGTTCTGTAAATTTAAAAATATTGTTTTTTGGGGTCTGTAAAGTCTAAAATATTGGTTTTTCGGTTCTGTAAAGTCTAAAATATTGGTTTCTGGGTTCTGTAAAGTCTAAAATATAGAGTTCTTGGTTCTGTAAAGTCCAAACATTGTTCTGTAAAGTCTAAAATATTGATTTCTGGTTTCTGTCAAATATATATAAAAAACCTGTCCAATAAGTCTAAAATATCTTTAGTTTCTGAGAACTGTACAATCTAAAAAATTTCTCTAAAGGTTAAAGTACTGGTTTCTAGGTTCTGCAAAATGTTAATGATAATTGTTCTGTAAATTCTAAAATATTGAATTATGGGTTATGTAAAATCTAAAATATTGATTTCTCAGTTCTGTAAAGTCTAGAAATTGTCCCTGCAAAGTCACTGTCCCTCCAACCTCCTCTATTTTTTTATAAGTACCCCCCCCCCCCCCCCTGTTCATGATTTATCATATCCCAGTGGGAAATCAAGCCTCTTTCAATTATTTTCCTAGTTGAATGTCAACTACATAATGTAAAAACCTCACAGTGTAAAATGTTCTTTGTGCAACTTCACCCAGAAAATGAACATCCTGTCATCATTCAGTCTTCTGTCTTTGTCTCTTCAACTGAACACAAAAACATGTTTTGCAGGATGCTGACACCTTGTCAAGGGGCTGTCAAGCTCCAAAAAGGACCAAATATCACACCATTTCTCCTGAAGTCATATGATATCTTTATATAAAGAAAAGACTGAAATGCACATCATCATTCACTGATAATCTAATCTGATTCATACTTTGCATATGCAAGCTTGCTCTGAACTGATGCATCTTCACGTTAAGGTAAGTGAGATATGAGAGCTACTTTATAACTTAATTGCACATAAAACAACAGCTTGGACACACTGCTTTTGCGTTCCTTAGAAGAAAGAAACGACCACTGGTTTCAAAACAGCACAAGGGAGGGTAAACGATGACAGAATTTTCCTTTCAAAAGGTTCTTGTATGACATCAGGCTGTAAAATCCTCTAATTGGAGGCTTTATTTTCAAGAGCGTGCTCAACCATGCAAAGATACAGACCGGTGGGAACAGATCCCTGAGGAGAAATGCTCTCTTAGAGCACCATCAAACTGTCGCCCACTATTAGATATGCTGACCTTACAGACAGATTATTTGCCTCTGCCACAGGCCACTGAAATGACCCCGAGGGTAATTAGATTTAGAATAGAATTACCTTCAGTTCTCAGAGTCTTTCACTCTCACAATGTGCCTGCTAATTCAATCAGTTCAAAGCTGCATCTGGTTTGTCACCCCGGTTTTCTGGTTTAGCTCTGTAAACACTGCAGTGAGCTCAAACTGCACTGGATTCTATCAAATCTAAAATATTGGTAAATTCTAAAAATTGTTCTGTAAAGTCTAAAATATGTGTTTCTGTTTGATAAGTCAAAAAATTGTTCTGTAAAGTCCAAAATATGGGTTTCTGGGTTCTGTACATTTTAAAATATTGGTTTGTGAGTTCTGTAAAGTCTAAAAATGGTTCTGTAAAGTCTAAAATTTGTGTTTCTGTTTGGTAAAGTCTAAAAATTGTTCTGTAAAGTCTAAAATATGGGTTTCTGGGTTCTGTAAATTTTAAAATACTGGTTTGTGAGTTCTGTAAAGTCTAAAAATTGTTCTGTAAAGTCTAAAATATGGGTTTCTTCTTTTTGTAAAGTCTAAACATTGTTCTGTAAAGTCTAAAATATGGGTTTTTGGGTTCTGCAAAGTCTAAAAATGTTCTATAATATCTCAAATATGAGTTTATACATTTTCTAAAATGTAGAGTCTAAAATATGGATTTCTGGATTCTGTATTGTCTAAAATATTGATTTTGTGGTTCTGTAAAACCTAACAATAGTTTTTTAAAGTTTAAAATACTGGTTTCTTGGTTCTGTAAGTATAAATATTATTCTGCCATTTTTCCTCCCCCTCTATCGCCCTGGGACAGGACCGCGACCACCCCCTGTCCGATGCGTCAGTCTGCAACAATAAAGGGAGAGAGAAGTCAGGGGAGTGAAGGAGCGGCCCGCCACACAGAGCAGCCTTTACCTGGGTGAAAGCCTGCTGGCACTGCTCCGTCCACTGGACCGGGTCTGGGGCTTCCTTTTTAGTGAGGTCAGTCAGCGGGCTGGTGAGGTTCGAATACTTGGGTACAAACCTTCTATAATATCCCGCCAGCCCCAGGAACTGCCTCACCTCCTTTTTGGTCTTGGGTCTCGGACAGGTCGCAACTGCTGCCGTCTTATCAATTTGGGGACGCACCTGCCGTGACCCAAGTGGAAGCCCAGATACCGTACCTCCACACGCCCAACCGCACACTTTTTCGGGTTGGCCATTTATTTTATTAGTAAAAATTTAAAAGTACGCATCACGCAGCATGCCACTGGAGGATCCGGTCCATGAGCCGCTGAAAGGTGGCCGGCACCCTGAACAACCTGAAAGGAAGCGTTACGAATTGGTGTAATCCAAACGGCGTGGTGAAAGCCGACTTTTCTTTGGATATTGGTGATAAGAGGATCTGCCAATATCCCTTCGTTAAATCCAGTGTAGAGTAAAATCGAGCAGCACCCAGCTGATCAAGCAATTCATCAACCTGCGGCATTGGATAGGTGTCGAACTTCGACACAGCATTCACCTTACGATAATCCACACAGAACCGGAACGAGCCGTCCGTTTTAGGCACTAAAACTATCGGGCTCGCCCAATCACTGTTGGATTCCTCTATTACTCCCATATCTAGCATGGCCTCTAATTCAGTCTGAACTACTTTTTTTGTGTTCAGGCAGCCGATACGGCCGGCTGCGCACCACCACGCCCGGCTCCGTCTCAATGTGGTGCTGGATGAGGTCTGTGCGACCAGGCAGGGGCGAGAACACCTCTGCAAACTCTTGCTTGCACCTTGGCCACGTCAGTGAGTTGGGAGGGCAAGAGGTGATCTCCTCCTGGGGCCAGAGCAAGAGATTGGCTTTTGGTGTTCACTTCTGGCCCGAGATCTTCCTCTCCGCCATCGCCAACGTCACTGACTCTACCTCACTCCATTTTTTTTTTAAGGAGATTGAGATGGTAAATCTGATGTGCTCTGCTCCTGTCTGAGCGCACTACCTCATAATTGAGATCTCCAACTCGCCGTGTGACCTCAAAGGGTCCTTGCCACTTGGTGAGTAATTTGGAACTAGAAGTTGGGAGTAATACGAGTACTTTTTCTCCCGGTGCAAATTTGCGTAATCTGGTTCCCCTGTTGTACAACTGGCTTTGTCTGCCCTGAGCCTGCAACAAATTCTCCATAGAGAGCTGCCCCAAAGTGTGGAGTTTTGTTCTCAGGTCCAGTACATACTGAATTTCACTTTTACTGTCTGAAGGTCTGTCCTCCCAAGTTTCACGTAGGATGTCCAACACCCCACGGGGCTGACGTCCGTAGAGAAGCTAAAAGGGGGAAAACCCCGTGGAGGCTTGGGGGACCTCGCGCACGGCAAACAAGAGGGGTTCCAGCCATTTGTCCCAATTTTTGGCGTCTTCGTGAACGAACTTCCGAATCATGGTTTTTAATGTGCAATTAAATCGTTCGACCAGACCGTCTGTGGGTGATAAACGCTGGTGCGAATCGATTTAATGCCCAAAAGTTCATAAAGTTCGCGGAGAGTCCGTGACATAAACGCCGTGCCTTGGTCGGTGAGAATCTCTTTCGGGATTCCCACCCGGGAGATTAGATGAAACAGGGCCTCCGCTACACTTTTCGCGTAAATGCTGCGGAGTGCCACTGCCTCTGGGTATCGCGTTGCATAATCCACTAAGATTAATGCAAAGCGATGCCTCCATGCAGATCGTTCTAATGGCCCAATGAGGTCCATGCCAATTCTTTCGAAGGGGACCTGTATAAGAGGGAGAGGGCACAATGGTGCTTTTGGGGTGGCCGGTGGGTTCACCAGCTGACATTCACGACAAGACGCGCACCACCTGCACACGTTCTCGTGAATGCCCGGCCAGAAAAATCGGGTCATTAGATGAATCAGTGTCGCTGTTTGCCCCAAATGCCCGGCCATCGGATTACAGTGGCCCGCCTGGAAAAGTATTTCCCGACGGCTTTTTGGTACCAACAATTGGGTTGTATCTTGTTTTGACTGAGTGTCTTGGGTCACTCGATACAACCAGTCTTTTATAATAGCAAAATAAGGATAGGAGAGCGGTCGAGTCAGTTGGAGTAGCTGCCTGTCGATGGAACGGACCTGTTCAAAAGCATTTTTGAGCGTTTCGTCCTGGGACTGCTCGAGGGGAAAATCATCGCACGTTGTGAAGGTTCTCCTCTCAACAGCGCTCCGTTCCCCTGTCTCAGTCCCCCTTGGTCCCGGCTCAGCTTCTCCCACCTCTTCTCCCACCTGCCCCAATAACGCCTTAAAACCTGGCCAATTTGTTCCCAAAATTAGCGGATGTCTGAGGTGCGGGCTAACTGCCACCTCTGCTCTATGCTTTTGTTCCCAAAATTGAATAGACACCGACATTAAGGGGTAGTTCACCACATCCCCGTGCACACACCGAACCTTAACCATACGGCTCTTATCCAATGCCTCCGGCTGAATCAGGCTTTGATGCATTGAGGTTTGGTTGCATCCCGAATCCACCAAAGACTGATATGTACCCCCTTAATACTCACGGGTATCTAGTACAGGCCAGCTTGATCGGGGGCAGCCTGCGGGGCATCCGGGACCCGGATCAGTGTCCCCACCTCCATCCCTGGACACCGATCAATAAAATGACCTGAGTCCCTGCAACGCCAGCAGGCCGGCCCAGGCCTCCCCACCCCTGGGGCAGAAAGTGGGTCAAGGAATTGGTGTGGAGAGAGCGGCAGAACGGGAGCTGACCCTGGCGGCTGTGGTTCTGTCCCCTGGACAACCATCCAGCGGGGTGGGGCTAGTGAGGGCAAGATTCCTCAGACCTGGGGAAAGGGAAAGGTTGGAAGCAGAAGAGAGGACACAGGGGAGGAGAGAGAGAGAGGACAGATGGCAGGGGTTGACGACCCCGGGCACGCCACCATGTGGTCCTCCGCCAGTTGGATGGACTGTTCGCGACGTCGGGCTCCCGGTGGCAAGTGGACCACACACTGGGCCAGTCTTCCTCGGCAGACATGCCACGAATGTACAGCACACTCGGTCGACGATTATTCGACGTCGTTGTCTTGGCCATCTGCGGCAGGCTTCCCGGAGCTGTTGCGCCATCACGAAGGGTCGACCCCCCTCTCCGAGGTCCAGCGTCCTGAAGCGCTGGCGATGCTGCTCGGGGCTCCGGCTGACCTGCTGAAGGATGGCGTGCTTGAGGTCCTTGTAGACCAGGAGGTTCTAGACTGGCAGCTGTTGTGCGGCGACCTGTGCTTCCCCCGACAGCAGGGGGATGAGCCGCACTGGCCAGTCCTCCTCGGGCCACCCTCCGACCTCCGCCGACCTCTGGAAGAGGTCCAGGAACACCTCCGGGTCGTCCTGGGGACCCATCTTGTGGAGAGGCACGTGGGTGGGTGGTGCTGGGGCAGATGTCGTTCCCGCAGCCCGAACCTCCCGGTCAATCCAGCTCCGGAACAGCTCGCGGTCTTCCTGCTGGGCTTGGATGAGGGCATGGAACCGCTGCTCCTGGTCGTCCCTCAAGCCCAGCAGCGCCTGATGGTGCTCCTGAGGAAGACCCGCGAGCGATTGGATGACCTCCGCAAATGGCGATCCTGACGGGGACTGCATGCTGGCGTCGGCGTTCTTCTTCCTTCCCGGGTTTCGGCACCAGTGTCATACGGTTCAAGAGGGAGGAAGGAAGAAGAAAGGGTCGGCGGACTGGGACGCGAGTGCTTATTCAAGTCTCTCAGTAAATACAACAGAACAAGGCGCTCCCTGCGCATTCAAACTCTCCGTCAATAACTCAGAATATAGCTCTATATATGCTTTGCTCCAGTAGCCCGGTTTCCTGGGTGGCTTGCGTTCCCAGTCAGTCTCTCTCCCATCATGTTCCAGGTGGCCCCTTTTATCCACACCAATTACTGAAACAAGACACAGGTGTTTATCATTTGCACTTGACCTACATACGCACCGCTCGTCTCCTGCCTCTCTCTCCCGGTGCAGACCTCTCTGAACCACGCCCCCCTCGCCACACAGATATATTCGCTGTTTTTCATGGTGGATCGATTTAATCCATGATCGACTTTAAGGTCTGCTTAAGAATAAGCGTGCAAAAATTTGTGAGATTGTGTGAATTTAATGTCTTTAATGGAACCGCTTTAGCCATGATTTATTTGTTAGGTTATTTCAAGTCAGATTTTGGACTTTAATCCCAGCTTTTCCTCAGGTCTCTGTAGTGTTGTTGTGATCCGTCATATTCACGCAGCAGCAGCAGTGAAGAGAGAACGTGCTTGATAAACAGTTTAGAGAGGAGAAATCAATCTACATATAAAATATTGATCACAGCTTATTGGTCACTTTCTAAATAATAAAAGTATAGCGCATCCACTAGTAATTATATATAAATTAATCGTTTTTTACCGATGCAAATATGTTAGAAACGATGCATCACGATACAAATGCCAACTTGTAGCCGATGCACAATTTTTAAACCGATGCATCGCATCGTTAACTTTTTATGCCGATGCACCGAGCGAATCGGTGAATCTTCCCATCCCGAGCATCTCATGACTCAGGCTGATACGATACGCATCTTGATGCATAGCCAACAATACGATACATTAAAGATACATATGAAGCAGCTACCGATGCGATGCGATACAATTCACCCCTATTACGATGCAGTGCGATACGATTTCGATTCGAGGCAATATGATGCATGATAATGGGAAAAAATATGATTACTTTTAATGCCTCAAGGACTGTTTCATAAAACAAGTTTACCAAATAAGCCAGGCTTATTTCAGTTAGTCTGGCTTCTTGTCAAATTTGGTTTGAAAATTTTGATTTGGTTCCATAAAGCAAATTTAACATTGGCCTAGATCAAGCTTAGTCACTGTGGTAACTTATGCTGGGAAACTAACCTGGTCTAAAGCAGGTTAACTATCAGACTAAGCTGAGCTCCTCTGAGTTTTTTTTTAATTTTTTTTACAGTTTCTAGCTAAGCAGAAAGGCTCTCTCTGGTATTATGACAGCTGTATCTTTGCAGAACAGATAGAAGAACAGAACATTACAATCTAAAATTGCTCTTCAAAGCATTAAAATAACAAAATTAGAATTTAAAATCACTGAATTAAAAATGAAAAATAAATAATAAAGAAAATGACTAAATTTTAACTGCTATAAGAAACACACAATAACTCATCTGAGCTTAGTAATTAGGAAAGAACTAGCTTACATTTGATTTACCTTTTACAATAGTCCCTTTACAGTTACTGCTATCATAAAAATACACTTATGTAGGTTTAAAATTCTACAAAAGGCACATTTAATGTCCGACAACAAATATTTTAGCAAAATGTATATTTTACGCAGAATTATTGTGCTCCTATCAGAGCATGTGTACGTTTTCCGCTCTATGGACATGCGCACCACTCAGTCGCTCTAACCGCCCAAGCAAGCAAGTGCTCATTAAATTTTTTTAATTTTCGCTCCGCTCACCGGACCAATTCAAGATCAGATTCCCGCTCGACATAAATTTATAGTAGGCCTAATTGTTTACTCGGTTTGTAACGAAATTCTGGCTTATGTCTAAAAATTAAGCTTATGTCTGGTGAAATAGCAATTATCAAGGTTTCAGAGCGAAAGTCTGACCATTCTCTTATTTTATTAATTGTACTTATAAATTAAATTTTAATAAATATAGAATTAACCTTAGCAAACATACCAAAAATGCAAAAAAACTGAAAAGTGTATGTGATTTTCGTTGCAAAAATAGCGGCAGCTGGTGTTTGAATAGAACATTTAAAAACAGGTCATTAAACACAAACCACAAACACACGAGATAATTACAAACCTGGATTATAAAGTTTGTGAAAAGCACACATAAGATAAAATGCACTTAAAGAATGCTTGGTTTATGGACTGACGTCAATGAAAGAAACACACTTAGTGTCAAGTTAAAATAGACGATAACTGTGGGGAACTGTGGTCTATTAAAACATCTCTTGATGTTTACTGGAATTTAGAATTTACTTTAAGAAACATTAGCTTGGACAAAGTGTCAGGCTTCAGCATTCACTGTGCCCGAAAACACTCGCTCAGCACTGGAAGAACCACTGGGGATGCTGAAGATTTTGCAGGAGGGATCCAGCACTGGTTTTCCAAAATCCAAGTGTGTAGGCTAATATCTTCTGTACTCTGTAGTTCTGTGTTTAGGCCTATATACAGCTGTGTGTTAGCGTAGGTCTACAGTTTAACTGAGATTATTCAATAACTACGGAGCTCCGAATATAATTCAAATTAACAATTAGTTTCTACGACGTCAGCAGGTTTTATTCTTTTTAAAATTAATTTATTACTATTTATTAATATTAAGTAATAATGATTTTAATAAGTAATAACGAAATACAAGAATTCGTTCCACGATTTAGGCCAACTAAAACTAGGGAACGAACGAATTAACAAACGAATTAATTCGTGGCAGCTAAGCCTAAACAAAAGAACAAATACTTAATTCGTGGCCATAAAGTAGTCCTAGCATAAAAGAGAACTAGCCTATTCTAAATTCGTTGGCCGTGATTGTCTTCATGTCATGATCGGGGCTCCGTACAATCGAATATAACCTTAGCCTACCTGTTTATTCATTTATTATGGTACGTAACTAGCTCAGCTTTTGCTGCACCATGTTTGCGTAGCGCATCCTCGTGCTTTCTAGCAATGTGCCGCTTAAGATTCCAATATGAATCTTTACTAACTTTCCCCGCACTCCCTCTCAGTTTCTTCTTCCTGCTCATTCTTAACTTTGATTTTTTTACTTTACATTTATGTATAAGACTTGCAACTTCGTTGAAACAATATCTAAACTCCATAACTGCTCTACTACTACAGATTCTCGATCTCGAACAAGCAAATCAACAAACGGCATTCTGGGTTGACCCCGCGAGCGGAGTGAACGTTTGGATGAGAGCACGAGCGGAATCTTAAGAAAGGACGCTCTGAGCTCTTAAGGAAATAGTACCACTACGCTCCCACTCCACTACGCTCACCATGCTCGGCCTCCTATTTGTTGCGCTCTGTCTGTTAGCGTGCTACATTGCGCGCAGAGCACGCGTCACTGCGTCAGCTCGGGCCACTCCGACAGCAAAATTAATATGTTTGTGCAGATTTTCTAAACATAAAGAGGAAAAAATATACTCACCCTGGGACATGTCAGTAGGCACCGAGGGTACTAAAACCCACCCAACGTCTCACAATGCATTAACCACAGCACAGAAATTATGCGCGGTTTACAGCGGCGGAGCGATTATTCCTTATGATCGCACATTAAGGCCCGATGTTCCCCATTAAGACATATCAGCCCGCCCTCGCACAACATTAGTGAGATTGTGTTGAACTTAATTGTCGTTTATGGAACCGCTGTAGCCTCCCCGAACCCTTGAGTTGGTCAGGTTATTTCAAGTCAGTTCGGACTTTAATCCCAGCTTTTTTTCCCCAAGTGCGTCTCCGTTGCGTGTTGTGCATTCGTTCATATTCACACCCTTTCAGCAGTTGGTGCTTTGGGTGGCAGCATGTATGATTTGAGAACCCGAGTTTGAGAACAAATACATGGGTCACAGATTTATTCGGTCAACACTTATAATAATAATACATTGTATAACGCACGCCACTAGTTTTTATTATGTATTATGTAAATAAATCGTTTTTTACCGTATGCAATATGTTAGAAACGCTGCAGCCGCTACATAATGCCGACTTGTAGTCCTCATGCACACTTTTTCTAAAACGATGCACGCTATCATAACTTTTAGTTTCGATGCACGAGCGAACGGGGGAATCTCCCATCCCTACTGGTAATTACTAACTTATGGAAACCGGGACATGATCATATGATTTCTTCTTAAAAGGGAACTTATGTAGAAAATCCCTAATCATTATTTACCCCTGGCCTATTTAGAATAAAGTGAATAATTATATTACTGATGTCCATGTAAATGTAGTCCCTGTTATTCTTCTGCCTCTTCTGAATTATGCTGATAACATTAAACTAGATATTCACCACCACAACAACCTGAAATGGTTATTAAATATTTGAATCACTTCTACTGTAGACAGTTGTATTGGCTATATCTCTTATTTATTTAATGTTTACAAGGGTAAATCTTAATGCCTAGATACACACTGGAGCTGATGAGTTTAATAGAAAATAAATGGCCTCATGCTTTCCAAAACAGATTTATCCAATTATAACGGAGCCATGCAAAAATAAGCCATTCAATTAAAATTACAATAGTAATGCGTAGAAAATCCCTCCAACTGGACAAATTATTATGTAGATTATTTTCATTACAACAAACAAACAAGCCATTTCTGTGTATTTTAATGTATTGTGTCAGGAACACAATGCACACTGTAGAGACAGGCAGAGGCTCTTAGTCAGACACATTGACATGATTGACTACCGTTTTGCTTTGCTGGCTTGTACGGGCATGGTCTCACCATTCACACATCCAGTTCACTGTTTCAGTATTGGGTCAATTCTATTGTAAATGTAAATAGACAAGTACAATTCATTTAGCCTAATAATTGATGCAACTTTGATGTATGCCTATGTACAGTATTAAAGATTTATAAATTGTGAATAGTGGCGGCATAGGTGGACTGAGCTCATTGATCTGACTCTTCCTCACTCTAACATAGTTTTTATCAATATGTATAGTCTTGAGCCTTTTGAAAGTGCATTGTTCCACCTATTAATGCATTTTTCGTCATGCTTTTCACAATTTGCTAGGGCTAATAATCCCACTACCGCTGTATGACTCCCACTTTTTGTTTTCCCAACACGTATTACTGAAATTAATTCAATAGTTAATTTTGAAAAGAAAACGACATATTAAACAGGCCTTTAGTCACTTGTTAATTGTTTATATTTCCGTCAGATTTTGTAGCTTTGCACACCCCTCTGTTCATGCGTAGCATGTATCTTGAAGAGTTCAGTTCCAGCCCTGGTCCCAACACACCTGTCTGTAATAAGTGCTCCTGAAGATCTTAATGAGCTGCTCCTTCAGTGGGCTTGTCCATAAGAGCTTTCTATTAGTCACTAAGTACATCCTGTTGGTTTTCATTTGCAGTTTTCATGCACCCCTCCCTGCATCTTTTTTTCTGCTTAACTTCAGAGTCAGTAGAAAGGTCTCTTTCCTGTCCTAAGTTATTATAACTATGGCCTTAATTGCCTACCACCTGTAAACCATAAGTGTCCTCAGGACTGTTCCACAGGTGCATGTGCAATAACTGTTTATGATTCATTGAATAAGTATGAAAAATATAATTTAAACCCTTTTCAGTAAAGATCTATCTATCTATATGTCTATCTATCTACACCTATAGTGGGATTAAATAGTGCACGTGTGTTGTCCCTTTTGTGTCCAACTTAATTATCAGAATTCAGGTGTTTTCAATCAGACCCAAAAATCCCCCATCGGCTAGTATATATGGTGTATAAAATCACAAACCTAGCCTAGTCTGCATTTACAAATATTTGTTGGGAAAAAAAGGGTTGTTCTGAAGAGCTCAGTGAATTCAAGCGTGGTACTGTGATAGGATGCCACCTTTGCAATAAGTTAGTTTGTGAAATTTCATCCCTACTAAGCCTCACATCACCAAAAACAATGCCAAGCATCGGATAGATTGATGTAAAGCACGCTGCCACTGGACTCTGGAGCAGTGGAAACCTGTTCTGTGGAGTGATGAATCACACTTCCCTGTTTGGCAGTCTTTATGGAAAAAGTTTGGGGAAGGTGCTTTTCGATTCCAGCATGGCTGCTGCCCCTACATTTATGCACAAATCAAGGTCCATAAAGACATGGTTGGATGGGTTTGATGTGGAATGACTTGACTGGCCTACACAGAGCCCTGACCTCAACCCCATCGAAAACCTTTTGGATGAACTGAAACTGAGATTGCAAGCCACGCCTTCTCATCCAACATCAGTGCCTGACCTCAAAAATGCTCTATTGAACTAATGTGAAAAATTTCCACAGAACCACAACAAAATCTAAAGAAAACCTTCTATCCATCCATATTTTTTTGTGATCTCAATTTAATATACTGTATTTGAATTATAAAAGTAGTTTACTTTTGACTATAGTTTGCACTCTCCCATCCTTCAGTAAACAGTAAACAATTATTGTTGATGCATAAATGTGGTCAGTTTAGTTGTCTTTCTGTAGATGGTCTTTTTGTATTGGGGAACTTATTATAAGTTTTCATAGTACATAGAACCAACTTATTTTACAAGATCATAGAAAATTTGTTTCATTATATTCCTTCAGCACTCTTATGTTTTCTTTTGGTACCATTCAGTATGATGAAAACTATTTTCTGTTTCTCTTTTTTGCTATGAGGAATATAGGATTTATGACAACAAAGGCAGTTCCTCCTTGTGCCCTGCTACAGTGGGCTCTACTGCAAGCCATCACTTTAAAACAGTGGGTAATTGGGAGTTACAAAGAGAAAAATACAATTGGGTTACTTTAAGCTCTTAGCATGTTTGGTGCCAAAACAGCAGGTTTATGAAATACTGTTTTGTGACTTGGAAACCCCACTGGGCTGCTGCAGCACAGAAGACTATGACTGTCACTGTGTATCTGCCACGGAAAGCAGGAAGCTAGATCACAGCTTAGACCTTCAGATCCTCTGGTGGCAATGACCCAGAGTAGGAGGAGAGGTCAGAGCTAGCACCAGTTAACCTGGGACAGATTAGTAATTCTGAGTATATTGAGAACTCGGGTCATATTTATGCTCGCAAAAGGTAATTTGTGTAAGATTAAAATGACTTGTTCTGTAAATAATAATTAGTCATTTTCGTGAGTGAGTGAGTGAGACATATTTATATAGGTGAGACGGAGGATTCATGTGATTGAGCATCTGCATCAACACTCCTCACTGCATATAGACTGACTCGCAGGGGAATTATGGGGAAAATAGGCCACTCGCACACATAATCATAAACATCATAAAAAGCCTGGGCCTTGTTTGCATTTTGCCATTTTCTCTGTCTGCTTTCCAGCCTTGACTCTGATGTGGTTATTATCCTTCATCGCCCCAGTGCCTCTAACTCATCCGGTGGGTGAACTCACATGCAAGTCATACCCTTCCCCCAGTCACATGGTCTCTACAACCTCTGATGAGCATTATTTCATTTGAATGATATGCTGTGTTTTGTGCAAAGCCTGCTGGAGGCACACATCATGTTGTTGACATCTCATTCCTCAGCCTTTCTAATGTAACAAGAGAGAAGGAATGAAAGAAGGTAGGGAGAGATCCTTATCTATGGCTGCTGTGCTGAATGGTCAGATGAAATCAGATCAAAATGCCTGAATTATTCACAGTCCTCAGTCAAGCGTGGCATTTCAATCTATTACACACAGGCTCCATGGCGACTGTCTCTCTTTATCGTGAAAGGAGCATATCAATGATAATGACAACGCCACTAAACTGGATTTCTCTGTAGTGTGACGTTACTGTATATGACTGAAGTTGCTGACGGGAGAAAGATAGCACAATGGAACCACGGCTGTTTATGGACCTTGTTGTAATTTGACCAGAGCTTTTGGTCTCGATGGGCCTGATATATACACAGGGCTCATTAACTCACAGAAAACGTCTTGGGAAAAGAATCACATTTATTGGACTGCTTTTTAAATGCCATTGACTTTGTGTATAATTTAGAGCTTTGGACCTTCAAAATTATTTTAAATTTTTATTTTTTTTATATGCCTCCATGTCTGGTATAGTATCATCCTGTAAAGCTAAATTGCATACTCATTAAACATCACTGCACTAAAAGCATTAATACATTTACCCAGATAAACTACAAGCTCATTGAATGATGAAAGAATGTTAGTATAATTGGTGGTTACATAGCTGGCACAGTTCAGATATTTGTTTTCACATACTGTATCTGCAGTACAGAAATGTTTTCATAATATTTTAACCTGGGGCATAATGCACCAGTTTTTCGAGAGAGGCACCAGTGGCGGTCCTGGCTTGCTTTGTGCCTTAGGCAAGATAGAGAAAAGAACTTGGAGAGAGAGAAGCACTTTTTTTGCAGTTTTTTATACACTGCTCAAAAAAAGGGGTCCTATTAGGGCTGGGCGATATAGCTAAAAACTGTATCAATGGTATAATGTTTCATATCGTTCTATCGATAATTATTGAAATTTTTTCCAACTTTTTTTTAAAACAAAGAGCAATAGAAAAAATGTTAATTTAACCACTGTACTTTTAAATTAACTAAATTTATTGAGGCAAACAACAAATATTTTTTTTGTTTTAACAGTCAAAAACAAAATTAAAAATTAAACAAATATCTAATTTCTAATGTTTTATATGCAGATTAAATAGGTCTAAAGAAAACTTTTGGCTTGTCTCCTGAGGCCACAAGAGGGCGCAATGAGCAAAATAATGCAGCACATTTAATTTGTCAACGCAAGGAAGTAACTCTATAAAAAAAAAACGTGCATTACGTCTAAATTAACTCATTTAAATCAAATATAATTTCGTAAATTGCAAAAACAATTATGAACAAAACTGCATCATGTATTTATGCATTGCTTAACACAAAGAGCCGAATCGCCCATCACACAGATTGCCTTCAAAAACATATGAGACGCAGTGAAAAGGAAAAAACCTCCACAAAAATGCGCGACATGCTTTCTAAAAGTATAAACTGTTTTAACTTTGCATGGCTGTCTACATCTCTTGTGTGAGACGCGAGTGGAGCAGTCATATTTGTCCGTCTAGAAAATGCGCTGAATATACATCTGTGTGGATGGCTTGGTTTTGGTTTTAACCTAATCAAGATCTTCTCTGTATTGAGCTTCTATATTTCTCTAATATGTTGAATGAATAACACAGCAACTGTGCGTCTCGTGGGCTAGACTAACAAAACATTAAAGGGGTCATATGATGCTGCTAAAAAGAACATTATTTTGTGTATTTGGTGTAATGAAATGTGTTTATGTGGTTTAAGGTTAAAAAAACATTATTTTCCCACATACTGTACATTATTGTTTCTCCTTTATACCCTGCCTTTTTGAAACGCGTCGATTTTTACAAAGCTCATCGGTTTGAAAAGCGAGGTTTGCTCTGATTGGTCAGCTATCAATGCGTTGTGATTGGCCGAATACCTCAAGTGTGAGACGGAAATGTTACGCCCCTTGCCATATTGTGATGCTGTGTCCCGGCCGGAGTGACGAGACAAAACCAATAAAACCCCTTACAAACGAGGCATTTGTTGCATCCAGTCTTTTTACGTGTTGCGTTGCATCGCGCCGCGTAAACATAAAACTCTGTCTGCATTTGTGATCAGAGAAATGACAAACAACAAGTGCTACGATGCCAAAATCCTTTAAATATAAAAACATACTTACGTGAGTCAGAACTGCCGGCATTGTATTCTAACGTTACTCTCCCAGGATCAGTAAAAAGTCCTCCATAAACTGTTGCTGCACACATCTGAATATTTTGTAAATACAACTTAACCACTGATTTTAGTTGTGTCCTCTTTTGGAAGACCAAACAAACAAAGTAGTTTCGCTTTCACAACGGAAAAACACAGCGGCCTAGCGTGAGCAAAAGCCCCGACTTAGCGTGAGCTGAGGCCGGGATAGAGTGAGCTGAGGCCGGCTGAGGATGCGACGAATGAGCGGCAACCACATGTGACGACCCCGAGCTGGACTCCGCTTTGTCCACGGTGAAAGTTGATGTATTCCCTCAGCGACCAGCACAGACCAGCTCTAGGCATGACAAAATGGATATTGTCCTCTTTTGGAAGACCAAACAAAGTAGGTTCGCTTTCACAACGAAAAACACAGCACCTTCACGACATGGCAGCAGCGGCAACAATAGACAGCGAGAATAAAAGTTACGCTTTTTTTCTTTGCGTGAACATTTGGGCGGCGTATGCAAATCTTCCCACCCATATTGAGGTAGATATGTGGGGGCGTGTTAGAACGCGCCGTTTTAGGTAGGTGTGGTTAACTATTAACTTTTATAAAGAATATCTCTTTAAATTTGAGACTTTAGTCTTTGCAACTTACAGATCTTCTTTATGCACCAAGAGCTTGAACACTCCAAAGAGAAAGGAAAAATTATAAATTGCATCATATGACCCCTTTAAACTACAATGTCACTTGATACATCATCATCACCGCATCTCGTGCACCACTGATGACACTCCCTGAAGCAATCCTAACATTTGGATTGTATATTTTGCGTTCAAATGCAATGTTTATTTTAAATAGTCTATATTTACTTACTCACAACTCATCAATCACAGGCAGCGACACCGCACTATGTTCGTGTTTGTGTCTGCTTTCACTCCTAGCACGGGCCTATACGAATATTTTTATATCGGTATAGAAGAAGGTTGTACGTCGATAAAATCGATTTACGTTTATCACCTAGGGCCTAGGTTCCTATTATGCTTTTTCACTTTTAACTGAGTTTTTTTTTTTTTTTAGTGTGTAATGTTGATGTTTGAGCATTAAAAAGATCTGCAAGGTTACAAAGCTCATAGTCCAATTTAAAAGGAGATATTCTCTTTAATAGAAAACACTTTTCAAAAACTACAACAAATGGCTCGTTTGTACTACAGCGAGCTTCTTCTGGATATTGTGAAGTCACAATGTGAAGAGATGCTGGTTCTTCCACTCCGGTTCCAAAACCCCGTTTTTTGCTTGCAATGGTATTTGTGCTTGCAATGGTTCTGCATAATTATCTTGTTTGTAAACATTCTCAGGGTCTGATTTGGGCTCTAATTGGTATGGCAAAATTGATGCCATCATTAATATTTACAGCTGAGTATGCAACTCATGGATATGAAAAGGAGCATGACATTTTCGGAGCACGCTCTAAGCAGTTCGCCAATCACAACACACTGGGCCAGCTAACCAATCACAGCTCAGCACCATGCAGCTCGATTGGCATTGGCCAGAATTGACAGGTCCAACACAGGCACCCCGTTCTCTTCATGGATGAGAGCAGGTTCACACTGAGCACATGTGACAGACGTGAAAGGGTCTGTAGATGCTTTGGAAAACGTTATGCTGCCTGCAACACCATCTGGCATGACAATTTTGGCAGTGGGTCAGTGATGGTTCAGGGGAGGAAGGGAATATCCTTGGAGGGTTACACAGACCTCCATGTGCTAGCCAACGACACCCTTACTGCTATTAGTTGAAATCATCAGCTCCCATTGTCAGACTTTACGCTGATGCAGTGGGCCTTGGTTCCTCCTGGTGCATGACAATGCTCAGCCTCATGTAGGCAGAGTCTAGCACATGGATGCCATACACACTTCTGACTTACATTAGGAGTTGTTTTGATGAAATTCATGCATGTTCGATCAACCTGTAATTAAACATTTTTGCTTTGATTTTCGGTGTGATTTTGAAGTCCAGCCCTCAGTGGGTTGATGATATCAGCTTCCACTGGCCATTGGAACATCTTTGTTAGCCAAATAATTACCAATTTTAGGCCACATTTTTAACTTGAATATTTTGTTCATAGAGATCCAATATGTGGTTTAAGTGTTCCTTAAATTTTTTCAATTTTTGAGCAGTAAGTGTAAGACAGGATAGTGGTTTCGCCTGAAAAAAAGATATCTGAGTTTGCATCCCAAGTTTTCATTTTGTTTTTAATAAACCAACCAAAATTTTAACAGAATTTGAACAAGTGATCACCATTTTCATTGTATAAAAAAAAAGCAGCTTTGAGGTGTCTTTCCATGGGAAACATCACGAGTTTGGAGAGATATGAGGGTGGATAGATAAAAAAAATTGCCTTTAAGGTGCTACTCAAATGGACCAACCAAATGTACCTATTATAATCATGCAATTTACAGATACAGGTAATTTTAAAATAGTAATTATGTTTAAATGACATAAATTACATTTTAAAAATGTGTGGCTTTGCTTTTTTTTAACTAATCAGTTTTGAGAATTCAGAGTGTACGCTTGATTTTCTTCACCATTAATTAAATTGATGACTATATCTCTGTAAGTTGTTTGCAATTTTTTAGATTTTTTTTTAATTCAGTATTTTCATTATTTTATATTTTAAAAAAAAAAATGGTGTGTGGGGCAAGGGCCTTTTTTAAATGTAAGTTCCATGTTTGTGTGTGTGTGTGTCTTTGTCTTTATGTGTATCACACTGTTTGACTCTTTACAGCATGTCTCTTTGTCTTTATATTTCCAAACAGAGATCCACAGCTGGGTTGGCCATTCCATTATGTGCCTTCCAGGGCACCGTTTCCCTCCATGCCCCCACAGGCAAAACACTGTCCCTCTCCACCTATGAAGTCAGCAGCGATGGCTTGAAGATCTCCCCCAACAATGCAAAGAAAGTTGAGGTGTACCGCTCCAAATCGGTGGGTCATGAACCTAGTGCTGAAGAGCACAACTCTAGCACTGGGGGAGGTGGAGTTGGAGTAGAGTGTGGAGTCGCAGACACCAATGTAAGAATTCACCTGGAGGTTCTGGAGATCTGTGACAACGAGGAGGCCATGGACAGCGTGTCTATTGTCTCCAACATCAGCCAGTCATCCACACACGCACGCTCACCTTCACTACGCTACTCTCGTCGGGAGAACCGCTTTGTCTCGTGTGACCTAGGTGAAACGGCTTCGTACTCGCTGCTGATCCCCACAAGTAACCCGGATGCGGACAACATTAACATCCACATTCCGGATACAGTGGAAGCGCATAGACAGAACAGCCGGAGACAGCACCAGGAGGCTGGAGGTTACCAGGAAGAGATACAGCTGCTTAATGAAGCCTATAGGAGGCAGGCAGGTGATCAGGGGAACTGAAATAACCAGAAACACCAAGCTGTGCCAATGGGCTGAGAAATCCCTAGGAAGAATTATAGAAGGTTTGGATGAAATATTGTGATGAAGGCGCATAGAGTTGCAAGTTCATGGTAGATTTAAACACTCAGAAATCATCTAAGCACAACTAGAATTAGCAGAAAGATCAGATGTCGCAATGTGAAAATACGCTTCAAGGAATCACGAGAGGCATTTGTCTGCCAAGCTGTATCCTTTAGTAAGCAATTGTGGGATAAAAATAGGCTGGAAACATGATGAGATGTAGTAAATGCCTCTAGAATTAAAATTCAAGGTTAGCATGCCATAAGGATGAGCTGGAGTTTTGGAAAGAAGAGTGATTTACAGGTGCATCTCAATAAATTAGAATGTTGTGGAAAAGTTCATTTATTTCAGTAATTCAACTCAAATTGTGAATCTCGTGTATTAAATCAATTCAATGCACACAGACTGAATTAGTTTAAGTCTTTGGTTCTTTTAATTGTGATGATTTTGGCTCACATTTAACAAAAACCCACCAATTCACTATCTCAACAAATTAGAATACTTCATAAGAATAAAAAAAACAATTTTTAGTGACTTGTTGGCCTTCTGGAAACTATGTTCATTTACTGTACATGTACTCAAAACTTGGTAGTGGCTCCTTTTGCTTTAATCACTGCCCATTCGAGTGGATGAGGTGATAAGTTTGTGGCGGCTGCTGAGGTGGTATGGAGCCAGGTTTCTTGACCAGTGGCTCAGTTCATCTGCATTTTTTGGTCTCGTTTCTCATTCTTCCTCTTGACAATACCCCATGGATTCTCTATGGGGTTCAGGTCAGCCGAGTATGCAGGCCAATCAAGCACAGTAACACAATGGTCATTGAACCAGCTTTTGGTGCTTTTGGCAGTGTGGGTAAATCCTGCTGGAAAATGAAATCAGCATCTTCAAAAAGCTGGTCAGCAGAAGGAAGCATGAAGTGCTCCAAAATTTCTTGGTAAACGGGTGCAGTGACGTTAGTTTCAAAAAAAAAACACAATGGACCAACCCCAGCAGATGACATTGCACCCCAAATAATCACAAACTGTGGAAACGTAACACTGGACTTCAAACAACTTGAGCTATGAGCTTCTCCACCCTTCCTACACACTCTAGGACCTTGGTTTCCAAATTAAACACAAAACTTGCTCTCATCTGAAAAAAAATGGGACCACTGGGCAACAGTCCAGTTCTACTCCTTAGCCCAGGTAAGACGCCTCTAAAGTTGTCTGTGGTTCAGGAGTGGCTTAACAAGAGGAATACGAAAACTGTAGCCAAATTCCTTGACACGTCTGGGTGTGGTGGCTCTTGATGCCTTGACCACAGCCACAGTCCATTCCTTGTGAAGTTCACTCAAAATTCTTGAATCGATTTTGCTTGACAATTCTCATAAGGCTGTGGTTCTCTCGGTTGGCTGTGCATCTTTTTCTTCCACACTCTTTCCTTCCACTCAACATTCTGTTAACATGCTTGGATACAACACCCTGTGAACAGCCAGCTTCTTTGGCAATGAGTTTGTGGCTTACCCTCCTTGTGAAGGTGTCAATGATTGTCTTCTGGACAACTGTCAGATCAGCAGTATTCCCCATGAATGTGTAGCCTAGTGAACCAAACTGAGAGACCATTTTGAAGGCTCAGGAAACCTTGCAGGTGTTTTGAGTTGATTAGCTGATTGGCATGTCACCATATTCTAATTTGTTGAGATAGTGAATTGGTGGGTTTTGTTAAATCTGAGCCAAAATCATCACAATTAAAAGAACAAAAGACTTAAACTACTTCAGTCTGTGTGCATTGATTTTTTTTTAATACACGAGTTTCACAATTTGAGTTGAATTACTGAAATAAATGAACTTTTCCACAACATTCTAATTTAATGAGATGCACCTGTATATGGCATAAAGCCAATAAAAATGTGATCAGAGATGCAACAAATCTCAAGATGAGACAGAGTGTTGGTTTATTTGTATTTGCCCTTGATTTCAAGGCTCGGGAAAGAGATCAGGGGGTTACGACAGAACGATGACTCTCGGATGGTTAGAAGTGAAGATGTCTTGGTTTGAATGAAGCACTGGAGAATAAAGCTCCTTGAGTCCTTGAGTGGATGAAAGTGACATATATGCTGAAATAAAGGTTGTTGGGTACAAAGGAGGAATGGAATTAACTCGCTTCTCAGATGTTCTGTCATTCATTGAATGCAAATATAAGTGCATAGACAGAAAAGCTTGAGGAGAGAGTTGAATAGAGAGGGATAAATTCTGTCATGAGTATGTGCGTTTGTGGTGAGATGGACAAAGAACGGGATTGTGAGGCGTGTGTGCAAGAAAAAACTAAAATATATACATTTTAGTATTCTAGCTCAGGCAGAAACCATATGGCATACTGTAATAACACATTCCAAAAGATAATATATATTTTTTTCATTATTATGTTATTCTGCATAAAACAGTCCAGGTGTTTTCCCACACTTAGTTATCTAGTGTGTGTGTGTGACTTGTTTAAAGGAATGTTCAAGGTTCAGCACAAGTTAACGTGCACTTATGCCAAATGTTGATTTTGTCCCTCCTAGTCTTTTAAAAAAAGCAAAAATCTGGATTGCAGAGAGAGGGAAAAAAGGAAGTGAATGTTAAAATGTAAATGTTAAAATAGATTACTCAACCAAAAAATTAAGCAGTGTGATAAAAACAGACAAATCTCTTGTGTAAATTTTGCTGCAATGAAAACATAACACCTAAAACCCTAAAATGACAAGAACAATATCACAGCTCAAAGAAAACACAAGTTTAAAAGAAGAGTTAATGTACTGTAAGTGCTTTTGTAATATTATCGCCTTCACATTTCTGCGTCTGTTTGGCTCTATTCACTTCCATTGCAAGTGCCTCACAGTAACCCTGACTATTTTGTCTTTATTTTGTTTTTCTTTTTTATTTTAAAGGAAATTAATTATCCAACATGTCATATGTTATGCCACAAATGCTGTCGATTGCTTGCATTAGGCCCAGAATATTCCTTTAATTGCAATCTTAGTATGTATGAATATGTAAATGCTGATAGCTGTATGTATGCTTGCTTCTGTATGTGGGTGTTTGTACATCTTTTTTGGTGTACTAAAGCCCTGAACTTACGTTCTGCTTTATATGCATTCCCAACATGACTGCTGAGAAAAAGCAAAAGCGATTCTGTCAATGGAACATTCCACAAATGTAGATGTGAGCGTGATGCATGAGCCTATTTTAGGTGTTAATTTGTGTGCAAATGTGCTCATTTTTGAGCCACTTAGGAATTTTCAGCGCACTGCTTTTGCAATCAGAAATGTGACCCTGGCCACTCACTTGCATTTAATACTGGCGTTTATTCAGTAAAATGAAGGCATGATTACGCTGCTTTTCATTTGAGCTCTGCCGTATCAGTATACTATTTTAGAATGTGAAAAAATTAAATGCAAAGGACATCCGTGGAGGCTCATGTAGCTCTAATAACTAATAATATCTAATAATTCACTGTAGACATTATTTCTTGTTATTTTTAAATGTCAAATCAATGTTGTTGTTTTTTAAAATATGTGTTGTATATTCAGAACAGTAGATTATGTGTCTTAGCCTTGTGTTGTCAAGCAGCAAAATAGCTAAGGCATAATGCTACAAAATATTTTCATCTATCCATTGTTCTCATTAAAGATTTATTTACAGAAAATAGCCTCATTCAAGAGTGTAGATGGGTTTATTCCCATTTGTATGCTACAGCTCTTCATTGAACCAACTCCCATGGCCTCTATATAAATTATCCACATCTGAAAATGAGACAGAAATACCCATGTGTGGATACTTAATAACTTCTCTTGCAAAGTTATAGCTTCCATTCTTCCATTCCATACTATAGTAAAATAATTTACTATTTGCTTAGTGTAGGGGAGTGTGGGACTAGTTGTCACAGTCAATATCTCAGTAATTAAAAAGGTTTTCAGTCATTCCCTTTGGAAAGAAAAAGGTGAATTTAATTGTAATAAATCTGTTGTACACCAAATTTTAAGTAATAATACAAAAAAAAGTGTACTTGCTGATAATGTCATATTAATAAAATGTCATTTAAGTGTACTTAAAGAAAGCACACTCATGACTTTCTTTAAAAAGTATACTTTGTAATAAAGTCAAATGAAAGGTTTATTTTAATGTAAAAATTAGATTTTAATAATCTTTTTGCTTATTATAAAGTCTTGCTTTTAAGTACACCTATTTTGATGTGTTGACTAACATACTAATGCACATATAAAGTATTTGATTATTAATTTAAAATATATTTAATATACTAATTGAAACTTTAATCGTTACACATGTGCAATTACAATTTTGCAATCCCATACAATTTCAACCATAATATTAATTAATGTATATTTTACTTTATAAGTGCTTTCCAAGACACTAACATTTATTATGCAATACATTGTAGATTGAACTTAGTCACTTGGGTCAGAAAGCACACAATCATCTAATGCATTTAACAAAAAACTTATTTTCATTCATTGCAATTAAACCTACAGTTAAGGCATGAACAATACATTCGGTTTGTGCTTAAAGATATTCTTTTAACAATATATTTCCATAATAAGGACTTAATTGTTTATAAGGGTGCTATACTACGACTTTTTTTTTCTTCTTAAGTTAGCATGAACAGGATGTCGCGATTGTATTCTTCTATACTGTGATGTATATCAGAGGAAACGGCCTCTGAAAGTGAGAGGGCGGGACTTGATGGTGACTATCATTTTCTTATTGGCTTACTCGAATTGGAAATAAATACAATTCCTCAAACTATTAGGGTATACGAATAAACAATGCGATATTTAACGCACGTTTTGTCAGTAAAGCCGGTTCTGTAATCAGCGGTAAATCTCCATCAAGTGCGTGCTTTCACATTGAGCAGCATTAACTACACAGAGCCGTTGTTCACTGACGGGCTGCGCAAAAAATCGCGCGAATATGAACATTGTTTTGCGCACCTAGTCAGTGAACAATGGCTCTGTGTAGTAAATGCTGCTCAATGTGAAAGCATGCAGGTGATGGAGATTTACTGCTGATTAAAGAACCGGCTTTACTGACAAGATGTATGTTAAATATCGCATGCGATTTATCTTGCCGCCCTAATATATATATATATATTAGGGCCGGGCAAGTTATTATCGCGTTAACACATTAATTGATTAACGCCAACAATTATCGTGCGTTAACACAGTTTTTTATTATTATGAAAGTCCATTTCTCACTGGCTCTGAATACACACACAGACAAAACATGGGTCACAGGAGGGGTGGGATGTAGGCTACTGGCTTGGGATGGGTGTCATCACACGTCTCAACCAATGAGAGCATTTGGGGAGGGCCTAAGACTACAGCAGCGCTCACATACGCTCCCGATAAAATTATTTAGGCTAAGCATCAACATTCACAAACCACTGTTCACTATTTTTAACAAAAGAATGCAACATGCTCGTAATCACGACTTCATAAGTGGGAAATAGGAATAGTGCGTGAAGACAGCAGAGAAGCGCTCTCTCTCAGCACAGTGGAGTGTGCATCGTTTTGTTAACTTTGTGGTTTGTTATTTTGAGTTGTTTGGGACGCGGTAACACACGGCCCTCTCACAATATATTGCTTTACAGATCTATTGCTTTTGCCGCTCAGAAATGTTCACGCAATCATTCTGCACGCATCAGAAGTTCCGCACTCCGCTCACACTACATGCGTACCGCGCCCGAGCCCAACTGAACCGCGCTCTGGCCCACCTCTTCCAACCGAGCCTGGGACGGCTAAACGAACGCATGGAGCGATCACACTACTCAAACGAACCGTGCTTTGGTGGTCAAACGCGCTCGGGCCCAAACCGGGGGGGTTTTTTAAAAAAAAGATTGCCTAGTGTGAGTACACCCTTATTATTCTCCCGCATCCCGCACACACGAGTCTACCCACCCGCACCCACACTCGCCCATCAAGTGCTGTCCCGCGCCGCACTCTACCGCGCTGGGTCCCGCGATAGTGCAGGTCTGTACTCGGAAGGTGCCTGTTATAATGTTATGATCGAGGCTCTGGTCTCTGAGCATAACTTTTTTTCTGAAACAAACTATAAAATATTTTCTATAAAAACGTTAATGCCCTGGCAGTGACAAATAGCTTGTTTTATATTTAATTTGATTACATTAATGTTATAAGTTGAGATTTACAAGAAATATTTTAACTGCTATGTAAAAGGAATACTGCTGTAAAAAAGCACCTTATTTGTTTAAAGTGCAAACCAAATGGCTATGGCACTTTTCAACATCCACTAATTTGACGATTATTGGAATTTTGGTGCGTAAACAAGGCGGATTATATTAATCGCAGACAATCATGCGATTAATCACGATTGTAAAAAATTTAGCATTGCCCATATATATATATTTGTGACTTGTGAAATCTCTCCTATTTAATTTTTCACTTCAGAATCCTTTACATTAATTTGATGGATTTCCCTGCAGGATTCAACTCTTACAAGTGCCTTTATTATCTACAGGACTCTCTAAAACTTTCAGAAATATATGAAATAATAACCATGGCTCCAAGGACTGTGCACCATGCTCCACGACATTAATAAAAAAAAGATTTTGTGGAACAACCTGTCATACTGACTGAGGGACGGGGTTGTGTTTATTAAAAAGGTAAGGACACAAAAGGAAAATGAAAGGAGTTAGAGATGGACAGATAAAAAAAAAAAAACTTTTTATTTGTTAATTGGATCTTTATCATTTTATATGATTTCTTGTGTAAAGGCAAGTCACAAGTTCCTGTTACTTCCTGCTTCTGTACCACATCTCCTAAAATAACACCTTTTAATTCTTCACTGACAGACATGTGAATATACATGACACATACACACACTATTCACAGTCTGTCACATCCTGCCAAAGGCATCAATGTCAGAGACCCCCAAATCCCTTGCCTGCTTAATAATGTAAAAACTTAAGCTTCAGAGTATACCATTGGTCTGTGGGTGGAGAGTAAAGCTAGTTAGCCAGGGTGTAAAAAAGCTTTTTCGAAAGGTTGGACTAGATTGAATTGGACTGGGAATTAAACTTTTACAGACTTCAACGCACATTTGTTCATTGTAATGCTTTTGTGTGGTTGCTCTGCGCACTTAATAAACAAACTCCAGCTGGTCCAATGCAGCAGCTAGAGTTCTTACTAGAACCAGCGGAAGTACGACCATATTAGCCCGGTTCTTCTGTCAACTCTGCACTGGTTCCCTATTAAACGTTGCATACATTTTAAAATCTTGCTAATTACTTATAAACAGAGGTGTAAAAGAGTACATAAAAACCATACTTGAGTAAAAGTACAGATACCTTACAGTGAAAATTACTCCACTACACGTTACAAGTCACCAATTCCAAAACAACTTGAGTAAAAGTCTTAGAGTATCTGATTTTAACAGTACTTAAGTATTTTACACGTACAGAATGTAGGCTCAAAGATGCACTAGTCAAAGAAACATGCCAGTCAAATACTGTACCATTGTGGAGAAGTTGCTGGGAAAAGGAAAACAGGCAGAGGCAAGGATCTATGTGCTGGTATTTAATGGAAGAACTAGAACAAACAATAAGCCAAGAACCAAAGGGAACAAAGAACAGAATGTCTGGCAAACAGACAACCATTACATTCAACAACTCACAAGGAACTAAAGAAAAACTAGGGCTATATATACACACGGGGGCTAACAAGCTTAACAAGACACACCTGGGGAGACTAATCAAGGGGAACCAATGAACAAACGGACTACAAACTGACTACAAACACCACGGGAGACAGGAAGTGACATAAAAGTCCAGGGCAAGGCACAGAGAGCATGAAACAAAAAACAAGAAAGAGTTGATTTGTGAGGAGAGCCATCACATTTATTTTCTAAAACCAAAAAAAAAAAACTGAACACCTCAAAATTACAAAAAAAACAAAAACAATATCTTTTAAAAAGTTATCTTCAGTATAATGGATAAATAAAATAATGTTAAGTAAAATTAAAAAGCTGAAGCCTTCTTGCAGTGGATGTGCTGGTTTGGGCCTCATTGCCGGCTGCAGTCATGAAGTTTACCGATTACCGAGGACTCAACAAGAACTGAATGAGCCGTGGTGAAGTTTTCCGAGGATTACCGAAGATTCTGATGAGTGAGTTGACGATACTGTGCAAGCCTGAGGCGCATACTAGAAAAAATGCTTATGACTGTTATTAATTTACATTTTAATAAAACCTGCAAAAACCTTTCTGTCGAGTGATGTAAATACATTTTACAATAGTTTATTGTGCATGCATATTATATTTAAAGTTGCCTAGCGAAATCAAGGAGTTTATAAGACTGGGGTTTTTACTCTGTTATTATTGTAGCATGTAGACATATCAGCGATGGGTGCATCAATGTATGTAAGTGTGCTGTAGGTGTGTTGAAAATTTTAGGAATCATCATATCCACGTTGCCCAGGATAGTCAATATTGGTCAGGTCAGTTGGAATAGGACATAACGGAAAACGCGAAGATGAAACTGTGACCACAAACACCGACATTAACTTGAGTGAATTATATGGGCAATATCGCAATATGCTTTCACACAAATACTTTATTTTTGAATGAGTTTTCAATATGTGTTGGCACCAAAATGAATTATTGAAATTTATTCATACAACATGGGCACTGAGTGTTATTAGTTAGTTTTACTAGTTATTGCTTGATGAAGTACTAGGAAACGATGAATGGCTTTTGAACCAGTGGGCTGCTTTTGTCACCTAAACACATGCTAATAGCAATTCTACGTGCTCTATTTAGAAGGTGATATTATTTTTATTTTTTGAAGAGATAAGTTTTGGCTTGGAATTTACTGCAGATTAATTTGGTACAACTGGCTGGACAGCTATCACATCTTGTTGTGAAGCTGGGTGACTTGGAGGTCTAGCTGAGTACAGCATAGCGAAGACAAAAGATCCAAAACCAAACAAACTGTGCTGTGCTAGGGTTTGTTGGATGTTCTGGGGCTTAGTTCGAGGACAGAAATAATCTTAAAGGGGTCATTTAATGCGATTTCAATTTTTCCTTTCTCTTTGGTGTGTTACAAGCTCTTGGTGCATAAAGAAGACCTGTAAATTTGCAAAAACTAAAGTCTCAAATCCAAAGAGCATCTTTCTAAAAGGTAGGAGTTCAGCCACGCCTACCTAAAAAGGGCTCGTTCTAACACCGCCCCCACATATCAAGTTATATGTGGGAAGAAAGATGTGCAGAACGCGCCAAAATGTTCACGCAAAGAACGAAGGAGTAACTTTTATTATCGCTGGAGTATTATGTTGCCATGTCGTGAAGGAGCTGTGGGTCGTGTGAAAGCGGGAAACTACTTGTCAAGTAAAGTCAAGTCACCTTTATTTTTTATAGCGCTTTTAACAATACAGATTGTGACAAAGCAAATGAACAGCATTAATTAGGAAAATAGTATCAATAATGCAAAATGACAATAGTAAACACTAATTTTTCAGTTAAAGACAGTTCATCATTGAATTCAGTGATGTCAACATCCAGCTCAGTTTAAATTAATATCTTTGTAATCATGTCAACGATAACGCTGGAAATGAAGTGTCCCAACTAAGCAAGCCAGAGGCGACAGCGGCAATGAACCAAAACTCCATCGGTGACAGAAGGGAGAAAAAACCTTGGGAGAAACCAGACTCAATCGGGGGGCCAGTTCTCCTCTGACCAGAAGAACCAGCAGTTACTGGAAAATAATCAAAGATAAGACGTAAAAAAAACAACAAAAAACAATAAACAGACGATGAATAATATTAACAGCATTTATTATATGATGCAATCAAATTTATAGCAAAAGGTGGTAGTTCTGTATGTTGTTTCAGGGTTGGCATCATCGGAGGTCCTCTGAGTGGTTGGCATCATCTCTTCTCAGGTGTACTGGATCCAGACTGAAGCTTGTGTAAGTCCCGTGGCAAAAAACAAGAACAAATAAAAAACATAATTAGCCATAGCTGCTGTTTCCAACCAAGCAAAACTGATTTGTTTAACCCAAGCTAAAGAATAATATTGTGCATTTGATTAGATATAACTGCATTAAAAGATTATGACTGCAGTAAAAGATATGAGATGCATTATTTGAATGCTTGAACAAAGAGATGTGTCTTTAATCTAGATTTAAACAGTGAGAGTGTGTCTGAACCCCGAACGTTGTCTGGAAGGCTATTCCAGAGTTTGGGAGCAAATGCGAAAAAGATCTACCTCCTTTAGTGGACTTTGCTATCCTAGGCGTATACTTTGTTTGGCCTTCCAAAAGAGGACGATAATCTGCTTCGTCATGCCTGGAGCTGATCAGTACTGGTTGCTGAGGAAATACTACAACTTTGCGCTGTGGACCGTCGGAACGGCTTTCACCGTGGACGAAGCGGAGTCCAACCCGGGGTCGTCAATTGTGGTTGCCGCAAGCCCGCCGGCCACTCCTTCGTCGAATATTTATGCACGGCGTGACATTTCAAGACCGACGCCTATGCTCACTTAGGCCGCCTGTGCTTGTGTGACGCTGTGTTTCGTTGTGAAAGCGAAAACTACTTTGTTTGGCCTTCCAAACAAAGAGGACACGACTAGAAATCAGTTAATTTTTATTTACAACACTGTTCCAGAACACTTCAACCCAAGTATTCAGATGTGTCCAGCACATTTTATGGAGGACCGTTTCCTGATCCTGGTAGAGTAGACTACAATGCCGGCTGTTCTGACTCACAGACTGTAAGTAAGTTTTTTATATTTAAAGAGTTTTTATATTTTATATGTTTAAAGCGAGTTTTTGGGCAGTGTAGAGTAGGACTTATTGTTTGTAATTTCTCTGATCACAAACGCAGACAAATGGTTTTATGTTTACGCATCGCAATACGCAACGCATAAAAAGACAGTATAAGTCATTATAATCCAT
Organism: Sinocyclocheilus anophthalmus; assembly: GCA_018155175.1. Classification (NCBI taxonomy): domain Eukaryota; kingdom Metazoa; phylum Chordata; class Actinopteri; order Cypriniformes; family Cyprinidae; genus Sinocyclocheilus; species Sinocyclocheilus anophthalmus. Next base: position 40,669 of record JADLZN010003233.1, read on the forward strand.
AATTATGTCCCCACTGGATACAACGAATGCCTCGTTTATAATGGGTTTTCATGTTTTTGAATCATCGCCCTGGCCTGACAGGGCATCATCACAGTATGGTAAGGGGCGTAACATTTCCGTCACACGCTTGAGGTATTCGGCCAATCATAACGCACTGGATAGCTGGCCAATCACACACCTCGCTTTTCAGATCAATGAGCTTTGTAAAAATCGACGCATTTCAGAAAGGCGGGGCGTAGAGGAGAAAATAAATAATGTACAGTATGTGGAAAATAATGGGTTTTAAACCGCATAAACACATTTCATTACACACCAAATACACAAATAATGATCTTTAAATTGCATCATATGACCCCTTTAAAATGTAATGTTTTTTATAAAGAATATACACTATTATTTGAAAAATGTTGTGAACAATGTGGGGCCTTGGAGTAAAAACGGTCTAGTTTCAAACAGATAATCAATGCTATTTTTACTTGGAGAAAGTTTACACATTTTCTTGAAAATACAATTCAAGTAAAAGGTGAGAGTATGTTTGTGGTATTGTGCGGACAGAGCAACAAAGAGAGCGGAAGAAGAAAAATGAAAAGTTTAAAAATGAAGACTCGCTGTGATTGTAAAGATCTAATATATATTTCATGACAGGGTCTGGAAGCTTCCGCAGGATAAGTCCTCCGCACCTTCCCCACGGAGTTCTCCCATCACAACGCCACAGGGTTCTAATTATCTCCCTGCTTTCTGTTAAAACAGTTACTGTTACACCTCCCTGTTAATCCCTGCCTCTGCCCCGCTGCCTTTAAACAAGACACTAATGACAATATGAGCATAGGCCAATTAGAGTATAAGCATTCGACAATTGCCTGAAGTCTTAACGTTCAATAGGAGTAAACACACCGCTCCTTTTGTTAATTCCATTTTTTTTTGCTGTGCAACACAGCAGGAAAACAGGAGACAACTTTTCTTAGACTTGGAGATTTATCTGAAAGATTAAACAATCAAGGAAGATGCAGTGTGAACATAATTAATGTCTCTGGGTCTTGAGATGACCATTAAAAGGATTCACCATGACACTCTGCTGTTTTGGAAAGCCTTTTATTTTCTCCAAAAAAAACACAAAAAAAAGGTTTCCTGAGCGTGTGTGTGTGTACATATGATGTTACATTGTAAATTGATTAGATTCCAGTTGATAGTGGGACAAAATGGGGTATTTTTCAAGGATGTTGGTTGAGGTGATCTTCTTGGGTAATGCATTTGAATGCATTATCCAAGATCACCTCAACCTACATCCTTGAAAAAGTCACTTACATGGATGGGTGAGTGCAGCCACTGGTCTTCCAATACAAAAATACGTCCTTTGTTTCTTTTGTTGAACATGTAACTCTAGTGTTTCGATGGTATTATGATGCCATAGGCAGTAATTTTAAATAAATAAATACTGTAAATACATGCTTACTTACTGTTGGCTAGTTTTGGCCACTTTTCTGCTGCTCAGACTGGGAGACCAGTTAAAACTAAGAATTGAGAAAATAATAAAACAAGATTACATCTATTTTTTATAGGCCTACCTCAAGTCTATCGATAATTGATCAGGATTTGGGAGAGGAGGGGGGAAATCAAGCCAGCCGCTCTGCTTGGAATTTTGATTTACAGCGCATGCGCAGCCAGCACCAATCGCACACCAAAACGTCATTATTAGTCGCCTCGGCTAAAACCTGTTCGTCATATATGTACGACAGTACAGATATTTGAGAAAGTAACGTTATGTTGGGATGTAGTACGGAGTAATAAATGACATTCAGTGGCATCTTAAGACTTTATCATCTTTGAACCTGCATCAGAACTACAGCAGCGGCTCTGGTTAATGGGATCGGTGCCCGGTGCTTTATTAGTCCAGCGGCATGAATCATGGGTATGGTAATAGACGTGGTCAGAGAGGAGGGGGTCGGCGTTTCGGAGATGGAGGTTCCAGATGGGATGGAGGGGCTGGATCCAGTGGAGGATACACGAGGAGCTCCGAGTGGGACTCAAGGGAAGAGCGGGGACATGGAGGGGAACGAAGAGGAGGAGGAGGAGGAGGAGGAGGAGGAGGAGGAGGTGGTGGAAGAGGCAAACATCCACCCCATTTGAAGGGTCGAGAAATAGGACTGTGGTATGCCAAGTATGGAGGAATTAAAAGATCTGAGGCAGAGAGGAAATCTGTGAGTGATGACTGATTCTTTTTTATGCAATATAGTTGAATTAGAGTTCTTGGTAATGTGTTCTATAAGATTGCTGTAAGACAGCTACAAATACACTAGTGGCTGACATAATATTGATATTTTTAATACATATTTTTTATTTATAGCAAATAATAAGTACACCAAATTTCTGAATTTAAATAATACAAATATTTAACCTTATGAAATGAATACTGAAGGAGTTCATGTATACTGTACCGGACAAAGTCATTTAAAAAAGTACTAAACGAGTTCAGTTTTGTACAAAATTGATTCTTGAGCACAATTAGTTCAAGTGTTTAAGTAAAAGCCTTTAGATCAAAAGGATTTTTAAGAAAGAGGAAGTCTGAGAATGGTTGTGTCATTTCAGAGGGCTGTTGTTCAGATGGATGAACAACGAGAGCAGCACATTACACAGCTGCTGAACTCTGTCCAGAGAGATGCAGACAGAGACGCGCACCCCTCCACATCTCAGAGCTGGAGGGTGAAGGAGGAGCCCAGTGGCCACAGGTGCAAATACAATATTCTACACTCGTCAGGGTTCACATAGTCATGGAAAGCATAGATCTATCAAAGAATTATACAATTGTTTTTTCCAGACTTAACCGAACTGTGTCTGCCTTCCAGTTACTTTGATGGAGATGATCCTCCAGAACCTCAGAACATTGTAAAAGTGCCAAAAATTGAGCCTAAAGAGGAGAAACAGGAGAATGAGGATGAGTTGGGAGCAAGTGTGAAAGAGGAACTTGATGACACTGACCTCGAGTACTTATTCCAAGATGTTGTGCGGATACCCTCCCTGGATGAGGAGCTCAAGAAAGATCTGCAGAAGAAAAAAGATAATGCTAGATACCTTGATATGCTGGTGAGACAGACAGAAATATATTTCACTAAACCTAAACACTTTTGCCTGCGACTTCGCTTTATTGTGGCATTTCCTTTTTCAGAAATTCAGAGAGAAGCTGCCTTCCTATGGGATGAGAGAGGTAAATGTCACCTTTTGTGATTGCTGTTTGTGCTTGTACAGTATCTGTATTTGTATGGATGATATTTTTGCATCTTTTTTTACCGTTTAGTTTTAATGTGAAAAAGCAGTTAGCTGATCACCCAGTGTAAGTTACAGTTTTTAGTTCACTCATGCCCTTTTCTGTCTTTGTCTTACTGTAGGAGCTGGTTAGGCTAATCAATGCTAACCAGGTACTGGTAATCAGTGGAGAGACTGGCTGTGGGAAGACCACCCAGGTTACTCAGTTCGTCCTTGATGACTTCATTGAGAGGGGCATGGGCTCTCTCTGCAGGGTGGTTTGCACACAGCCAAGGCGTATCAGCGCCATATCTGTAAGTACAAGATACTGTCTGCTGATATTGATATATATTATATGGTATGATATAATATATATATTATTATAATTCGATATATAATATATATCTATATTCTATATATATATATATATTATAGATTTAAACCATAATATGTGATTATTTTGAGAATTTCAAGACTGTTTTCTATTTTAATATTTTTTCAGAATGTCATTTATTCCTGCTGATTTGGAAACAGTTTGGTATTTAATTATAATTCTGACACAATTGTTGTGGTGATTCATATTTTTGTGGAAATCGTGATTCATTTTTTTTAGATTCTTGGTTAATAGAATGCTCAAATGAACAGCATTTATTTGAAATTAAACCCCTTTTCTTCCTTTTCTTTTTTTATTTTTTGATTAGAGGAAAAAGTAAAGTAAAAACTAACACAGCTTATCCCACCCTTCCTACATAATTTCTAGAGTAACTGTGTTCCTACTAAAGTATTGTTCTATTTTTTTTAAACGGTGTAAGGTTAAGAGTATGTACTTGTGCTTAGGTTGCAGAGAGGGTGGCTGCAGAACGGGCAGAGTCGGTGGGAGACGGGAAGTCCTCTGGGTATCAGATCCGTCTGCAGTGGTGAGTGAATCAGATCTGCAAGTCATTCTTAATCTTGGAATCACCATCCTGGTTCTAAGGAAGCTATTCTTTTATAGTGTGGCGGTGTAAAGAAATTGCGCCCCTTCCGTGCCCATATAGGGATGTCGAGCAATCAAGCGGAAATAGGGTTGGGAATCGAAAATCGATTCCGATTCCAGAATCGTCAGGAATCGGATACTTGTCAAATTAAAATTTCGATTCCGCCTATCAATGCGCTTGCGCTATGCGCTTTTTTTTTTTCTTCATCTGTGAGGACTGGACCTAGTGATCTGCCAGGACATTGCTCGCTAATCTAAGTGCTCCAACATTTGGCTACATTTTCGATCAGAAGCCAAAAAAAAGCTAAGTATAATATCTGTGATAGCTAAACATGTTGCAAGAGAGTGTCACCACCAACATGACAAAGCACTTTAATTTAATAGATCGTTAAAGATCGCGAACACGATTCAAACACCAAAGTGATTCTATTCCTAAATTACAATGATTCGTCTGTTTCATTCTTCAACCTTTTTGACGTGTGCGATCAATGTTGTGATCACTTGGTTCGTCCGTGCAGAGTACGATCACACCAGTGTGATTTGAACATTTCAATCTGCGTTCGCGCAGCCAATGTCCTAAAGAGAGCAGCTGTCTGTCATGAATGAAACCGCTTCACAATCTTTTCAGCCACACAGTATCATTATTTGTGTGATACAAGCATTCAAATCACAGAAGTACTGGGATAAAAGTTTATAGTTCAGATATAAACTCACGATTCAGATAGAGTAAATCCCCTTTTGAAAGTAATTTGACAATTCAAATGAAGATTTATGATTACATTGTTAAGCCAGTAGGTGGCGTAAAGGGGCTGTTAAAATGAATTTGTCTTTGAATCATACAAGTGATTCGTTCAAGAATGCTGATTCATCCAGTAATGGAACAAGTACATCTTGAGTGAGTCATTCAATCATTCATTTTTTGTCAGAAACTAACCATAATAATTTTGACTACACTGTAGTTGGTTAAATTTGGACCCCCCCACCCCCCCCCCCCCCCTCCATTTCATCCAAAATCATGCAGTTCTATTTTGCACACAGACAGCTCTTAAAGAGTTTTTATGTAGCCTGTTGATTTTTGTTCATGGTATTCAGCTCCAACAAATGGTTTGCAAAAAAGTGACACAGGATAAATGTTTGATATCATTATTTAATCACATTGGAATCGAAAAGAATCGGAATCAGAATCGGAAACTACGCGGAAATGATTAAAAAGAAGAAATGTGAAAAAGGAGGAGAGGGTAAAAGCTGACTCCAAGAGAGAGTTGAGTAAGCCACACAACTGATGCGAGCCTTGCCAGTTTTAATGTAAATAATGAAATTTAATGTAAATAATCTTTTTCGAACTGTCATTAGGGCACGCCACCGTTACAATAGTCAGCTTCTAACAGAGAGGTATATTCTTTCCCTAAGTATAATTTTGCCTGTCAGAAAGTTTTCTCTTAACTGGCTAAAAACCTAACTAATTTATGCTTTGTTTGTGCTCTCAGAAATTCTTATCTAGGTTTGCCTTGTGCTCTATAAAGAAAAAAAAAAAGTTTTGCTTTTCAGGTTTGTTTAACAATTTAAAAATGTTATTGAAGAAAAAAGTAGCAGTTGTTTAACTGTTGAATTTGAAATTTAGTCTGTGGATTGTGATTTGTATGGCAGTGCTGTAGTAGAATGTAGATCCAGACTGCACAGAATGTTTTAAACATTCAGGGTGAAACTAACAGGCTCCCAGAGACTGAATGTTCTGGCCTAGACTTGAGACATTTCGATGAACTGAACAAGAATGATTTTATGCCGTTCCACTGGAGACACTGTTTTTTTTATAATGAGCAAAAAGGCAGATGCTGTTTAGAAGAGTGGAAGATTTTTAGTCAACTTTCAAGTCAAGTCACCTTTATTTGTATAGCGCTTTATACTTTTAAGAGTTTGTCAATAATGCAAGAAGACAATATGGAGACAATTTAATTCATAAATTGATGGGATTGAGGCTGCTTTTGTACAGTAGATGTGTTTTTGTTGTTGCTTGTTTTCTTAGTTTTTTTTAAAGAGGTCAAATCATAAACGTTTAAGCAGTGCTTTAGGTTTATTCTAGTCAATGTTTAAGGCAGCAAAAACATTCATTATTTAAAGATATTATAGAATTATATTTAGAGCTACTTCAGTTGCATCAAAGTTGCAGTGCTGCACTGTAGCCAAAAATGTCTACGGAGTACACAATGCAATAATCTCCTTATTGCAGGGTGATTTCTGCAGTCTTACTAATACTTTCAATATAATGAAAACATAAAGCAAATAAGAGACTCCTTGAGCAGTGTAAACTGTGTCATGGATTACAATAGGAGTTTTGGTGAAAATGCAGAAATCAAATCACTGATAGAATCATGCTGATCTTAAATTGACTTCTCCAGTAGTTATAAAGAAAATGTTCTTTGATCGCTTTCTGTATATAAACTAATTAGAATATAGATGAAAGAGAGTCTTCATTCTATTATCAGGAACAGTGTACAGTGCATATTACACGATCACAAGGTTATGATGGTCATCAAATCTGGGTGTTTCAGAAGGGTAGAAAAGAATAATTCATATTATATACTGTTCCTTTAAGAAGTCTTTGTTAACCCTGATTATTGATTGACTTTTAGCATGTGAAATGAGTCATAGCACTTACTCACAGGCTGCAGGTTTGCTGTTGGGTCCAGCAACAGGGTTGTGAAACGTTCTGAGCCTAAATGTGTTGTTTGAGCTGTTAAGATCAGACTGACATGATCAGGGACCTTGTTAAAAATAATTTACTAATCTTTTTTTTTTTTTACGTACAGTATCTCACAGAATGAGTACACCCCTCACATTTCTGTAAATATTTATGTATATCTTTTCATTGACAACACTGAGAAATGACACTTTGCTACAATGTAAAGTAGTTAGTGTACAGTTTGTATAACAGTGTAAATTTGCTGTCCTTTCAAAATAACTCAACACACAGCCATTTATGTCTAAACCACTGGCCACAAAAGTGAGTACACCCCTAAGTGAAATTTGGACTTAGTGTCCAAATTGGGCCCAATTAGCCATTTTCTCTCCCCGGTGTCATGTGACTCATTGGTGTTACAAGGTCTCAGGTGTGAATGGGGAGCAGGTGTGTTAAATTTGGTGTTATCTTTCTCACTCACTCATACTGGTCACTGGAGTTCAACATGGCACCTCATGGCAAATAACTCTCTGAGGATCTGAAAAAAAGAATTGTTGTTCTACATAAAGATGGCGTAGGCTATACGAATATTGCCAAGACCCTGAAACTGAGCTGAAGCACGGTGGCCAAGACCATACAGCAGATTAACAGGACAGGTTCCACTCCGACAGGCCTCGCCATTTTCGACCATAGATTTTATGCACGTGGCTCAGCGTATATCCCAGAAGGTTTGTGTTGGGAATAACTTAGGAGTGCTGGCAGCATCTCTGCAGAGGTTGAAGGGGTGGGGGGTCAGCCGCACACTGCATCAAATTGGTCCTTCCCCAGAAAAGCCTCTCTACAGTCAATCGCACAAGCAAGCCCGCAACAGTTTCTTAATACAGCATCTATAGGACATGATTCTGGGAACTATGAATGCCAACATGTACTGTGACATACTGAAGCAGAGCATGATCCCCTCCCTTCGGAGACTGGGCCGCAGTGCAGTATTCCAACATGATAACGACCCCAAACACACCTCCAAGACGACCACTGCATTGCTAAAGAAGCTGAGGGTAAAGGTGATGATTGGCCAAGCATGTTTCCAGACCTAAACCCTATTGAGCATCAAGGACTCTAACATCCACCAGCTCCGTGATGTCGTCATGGAGGAGTGGAAGAAGACTCCAGTGGCAACCTGTGAAGCTCTGGTGAACTCCATGCCCAAGAGGGTTTAGGCAGTGCTGGAAAATAATGGTGGCTACACAAAATATTGACACTTTGGGCCCCATTTGGACATTTTCACTTAGGGGTGTACTCACTTTTGTGGCCAGCGGTTTAGACATTAATGGCTGTGTGTTGAGTTATTTTGAGGGGACAGCAAATTTACACTGTTATACAAGATGTACAGTCACTACTTTACATTGTAGCAAAGTTTAATTTCTTCAGTGTTGTCACATGAAAAGATATAATAAAATATTTACAAAAATGTGAGGGGTGTACTCACTTCTGTGAGATACTGTATATACTTTCTCCCTGTCAGGAAGCGAGAGATGCAGGGTAAATGTGCCAGCCCCAATATACATTTAGTCTAGTGTAGTGTTTTTTTTTTTTTTTTTTTCTCGCTTGTGGTGTGTGTTTTTCATTCAAGTCAGAAAAAAGTGGATGTAAGCACGCGGTCACTGGGACATGTTGTGTCCAATGGAGCAGGATATTGGCCACTCTTTCTGAAGGGGAAGAGAGAAGACTGATTAGAGCTTGCTGCCACTCATCATCAAGCTTTTTCTTCACGTTCTTTTTTTTCCATTTCCTTCTATCTTTTTTTTGCCTATATTATATTAGGTGGCTCCTGGAAGCAATACAATTGCTATTCTTAAACAAACTAACTAGCTAAAATATATATGTAATTTGTTCATTCATTCATTTATTGCTTTGTAACATTTTTACATTTACCCCCAAATTCTTTGGGGGACTGAATGCACTTTTGACAGTGTGCAATCAGAACTCCCTAGCAACTACATAGCAACACCCTGACAACCACCTACTGCGTTTGAGACATGTATTGGCAATCATTTATACCTGTTGTAAGAGTCCGCTACCTCCCATTACCATCTCATCGGCCATTACTTTTGTTCTTTTTAGTTGCTCTCCTTGATTGCCTTATAGCGGCAGATGTCTTCAGAGAGGCGTATACAGTTCCTTTCAAGTGTTTCTGTACTGGGGTTTAAACCAAGAACAGAACTGCCATTAAACTTTAGTAGTGCACATTTTTATTCAACAGTGCATCTGTTGGGGGATTTAAGCAGAATATTATTCTAGTACTTGAAGTTTTATGTAATGTTTTAATTGTTTTTTTTTTTAAATCGTTTCTAATTGGATGATTGATTGTCAGCTTCAAAGTTCACTTGCCCTTAAAGTGATTTATTATGCAACTAGAAATTTTTTAGGAAGAAGTCAGACCCTGCTATTAGTGAAACCGGAGTTAGCTAAGGGAATGAAGACTTCAGCTCATCAATTGTCTAATATCCCCTTTACACAGGTCACACACTTGACACCCTTCAAGAGACGAGAGAACAAAAGTAGGGAGAAGGCTGAGTACTTAGAAGTGAGTCAGTGGGGACAGAGTTGCTTTTTCTGTGCCGAAAGAGATGGAGTGATAATGTGAAAACGTGTGGATGGGGATGCTGGGAAGAAGAGAAATAGGTTGTTAAACTTGTCTTGCTGTGGTGAGGAAGTGTGGAGTACCGGACCTGAGAGAATAAGGTGGACGGGCAGAGGATGGGAGAAAGAAATGGAGGAGGAGAGAGATGAAGAGAATTACAGATGTGTAGGCCAGATCTTTAGGCCATGAGAGGTTAATATGTGCAGGACCTGTCATTTTTTCTCGTTTGTACTTTTTCCCCGCTCTCCCTCACTTGTACATTAATCTAAAGCCTTTGGCGCTCCCAGACACCTTTCCCTATTGCCCTAGTGTGTGTGTGTGTGTGTGTGTGTGTGTGTGTGGAGCAGTTGAGGAGGTTTAGCATCGTCTTCTGAAGTCTTATGAATTGCTTATGAGTTATCTGTGTTATGTAAAATAGAAAATTCATTTGAATTACTGACACAAACATCATTGTTAAGCTGTTTTTTCCTCTATGACAGAATAACAATTGTTCGTGCTGTGTTCTAATAATAATAATAAAAATAAGTTTTCCTATAAAGGGATAGCTCACCTCAATAAAAATTCAATCATATTTTGTTCATCCTCATGCTGTTTCAGATTACTAATATGACTTTCAAATGTTGTGTGTTCTGTGCAACACAAGGCAAAATATTGAAGAATTGAAATTGAAGTGTAAGTCTTTTCTATGCAATTATAAAAACAAAGCTTTAAAAAGTACACAAAATCACTGTGAATGTATCACAAATGTGGTTCATTTGACACATTTACTATATTTCAAAGTCTTTTGAAGCAATAAAGTAGTTTTGTGTGAGGACCTTAGGAAATTGTACTCTATATTATATGGCATGTGTTGGATAGACCACTATTAAGATGCTTTATGGTTGCTTTTGAAAGCTTGACAACCCTGTATAAATTTCATTATATTAAAAAGAGTGGCCAGAATATTCTGCTTTTTTTTCTTTTCTCTTTTAGAATTTCTTTATTGAAAACATTTGATTCATTTGTTTATTTTCATTAATTATTGAAAACTTTTCATTTAATTCATTTGTGTATTTGTTTATTTATTTATTCATTCGTTGATTTATCTTTATTTATATAGGATATGTTCTTGCATCTTTTAGCATTATATTTTAGTATTTTAATTATATTGAAAGTATTGCATTATCTCAAACAATTGTATAGTTTATGTCTGTAGTATGTTGATTTTACATTTTTGATTTATTTTAATATTGTAACCGAAATGAAATGACTTTTCCTATTTTATTCCTCCTTTTCTCCCCCCGCATCCTCTGGCACTGCTTTCCAGTCGGTTACCACGGAAACAAGGTTCAGTGTTATATTGTACGACGGGCATTATTCTTCAGTGGCTCCGCTCAGATCCGTAAGTGTTCTACACCTCTTTTTCTCCTCTCCCTTCTGCTGTTTCATAACCCCCTCCCCCCATCCTCTATCTGTCTTTGACTTTTCTTTACCCTGTGAGAGGAGCCGGTGTTTAATCCGTACACAGTCGGTGTGCAGGGTACACGCATTCACTTATACATACTCAAAGCAATGTCAAACATATAATTGCACATACTGTACATTCAGTATCACTGACTGACTCAATCACATCAACTGTGCTTCAGTGGCTGCAGAGGGCTGCAGCGGCTCTCAGACAGCTTTTACTGCAACCCACATAGAAAACACATTATGCACTGTCGTGTTTTTTTTTTTTTCTCTCTGATCCCTTCTGTTTTGCTGCTGACATATTCATACACACAGAAGTCCCAGATAAAAACCTGTTAGGGATCTGAATGCTGTCACTTAGGCTATGTTTGCAGAGTCAGTGTTTGGGATTGACAACAATGTTTTCTAACAGCTGCGACTCTCAAATTGCCCTGTTCATATGGAATCTTACAGGAATGGCTTGAATACTGTCTGTATGACTGATATGAATATTCTTTTAGATTCTTGCGATATCTGTAAAGTCTTTAACCATGTGTGGCTTAACCATGGATATGAGTGGGTAGTTTCAGGAATCTTTCTCGTTTTCTGCTCTAGTTAGTTCTTCTCACCCATTCACAAATATGGAAAGTCTGTCCTGTGTTGAACGTTTTTTTTCCCCCAGATATCTCTCAAGCGTAAGTCATCTGGTCCTGGATGAAATTCATGAGAGGAGTCTTCAGTCTGATGTTCTTCTCACCATCGTGAAGGACCTGTTAACTGTTCGAGAGGACCTAAAAGTAGTCCTCATGAGTGCCACACTTAACGCTGAGAAATTCAGCAAATATTTCAGTAAGAGAAATAACATAACGTCTTCAAATAATTAAGATAAAATGAAAATATCATACTAAGTGATGTATGATTGATTGATTGATTTGCTGTTTTGCATCATTTGTTTAACTATCTTTTTATAATATAACATGTGTAATATGTAAATATCTAGTAAAGCTCTCTGTACTCTTCAAAGGAACACAGTATGCCTAGCATAGTGTTAATGACCAGGATAATAGCTTTAACATTCAAAGGGGGAAAAAGTCAGATTATGAACAATGGAAATCCAACCATGCAAGAAGGAACATGCATGTTACTGTGGGTATCACTGAAGACTGCAGATTCTTACTCTTACAGATAACTGTTCCATGATCCATATTCCTGGATACACATACCCAGTGAAAGAGTACTTACTGGAGGATGTGGTGGAATTACTTGGGTGAGCTCATTTACAGTTTTGTGGAATATTTACAAAATAGTGTTGTTCTAAAAAGTGGGGTCAGCAAGAAATTCATATATTTATGCAGCAAGGATGCTTTCAGTTGATTAAAAGTGACAGTAAAGACATGTTTTTTTCATCAAATAAATCACAAAAAGATCACGGTTACCATGAAAATATTAAGCAGCACAACTGTTTCAACAGTAATAATAATAAGTGTTTCTTGAGCACCAAATAAGCATAATAGAGTGATTTCTGAAAGATAATTTGACACTGAAATATTGGCTGCTGAGAATTCATCTTTTTCATCACAGGAATAAAGTACAAAATTCAGTATTTAAGCAGCTCTTGTCCATACAGTTTAACATTTTGTACTGACCATGTCTTTTTGGATTGCCATTTTTGGGTGAATTATTCCTTTAGGCTGGTATCTCCATTTTAGATTTTCCCATCATGTTGTAGCGCAGTGACTGCAGTAGATGCACTACAGTGAACTTGACTGACTGAACTTAGCAGTAGGAGTATCTAATTGGAGTATCTAACTTTGGTTCATAGGTTCAAGCCACAACATCAGGACCGCAGACCTCGCTATAGGAGAGGATTTATGCACGGCCAGAATGTACGGCCAGAGAAGGAACAGAAAGAGGCCGAATACCGCGAGAGCTGGCCATGCTTCGCCCGTACGCTCAGAGATCGGTCAGTCTTTTTTGATAAACAATCTCATGGTGTTCTATACAGGCTGTACTAAATCTATTCCCATATTGAACGACAGCAATCACCATCTTACGCCTCAATGTACAAGCACATTAAAGTTAATGAACTATTTGACGAATTACCTGGCTTATGGTGAGGCATTACATTTACAAACCTGCATGTCAGCTACTATGGCAAAGTTATTTAGTGCATTTTTAAAATAAAGCTATTGGTGAGGCTGATGTTAGAAAGTGTTGATGTTTGTCTTGGAGCTTATAAAGGTGAATTCTAAAAGCAAATATTTACCAGTGCTTAAGTCACTGAGATGCGATGTAGCATGACTTCTCTGCTGTGTGATTGGCAGGTACTCAGACAGCACCACCGATGCGCTGGAGATGATGGATGATGATGACAAGATCAACCTGCAGCTTATCGTAGCATTGATCAGACACATCGTGATGAAAGAGGATGTGAGTGCTTTCCCTGTATGCCTGGCTGTTATTTTTTTGGTGTGTATGTGTTTCCATGTGACTTGGCCAAATCATGGACAGATGGTGAGTCTCCTATAAAGCAGAAACATGTTGGCATGAAATATGTGCTAATAGGGCTGCTTAGCAGATCCTCTCCTCTCCTCTCCTCTTTTTAACTGACAAGACATGAACTCCCATTTCCCATGCTTCCCTTTATACCTCTGGGATTGTTTCTTTCTACAGTCAGCTCTTTTATGTGGAAAAATATAGGCACATGTGTCACATGATTGCAGAGATATGTCAGAGAGGGGGAGATAAAAGGCAGTTCTGTTTGGTATCTCTCTTTTGCAATACCACATTCACATACTTTTCATATCACTACATATTCGTACTCCGCATGAAAAAAAATAAATATGAGCTCTTTTTTAGGGGTATAAAAGTAGGTTATAATATTTGAGTGAGAAATAGCACTCAAATATTATAACCTACTTTTATACCCCTACTATTTTTTTCCCCTCTGTGGTGTACTTATAATGTCAGTCATGATTTAACTTAAAACCATTTCTATCACTGACCCTTAGACTTAAATGGGCTGCTGTGCCTTTAAGGCACTGTCTCAAAAGGCATCATCAGCCCTTGTGGTTATCCTCCAAGTCACGCTTTGGTGACGTAAGCCAGTGCAGACCCATGGGGGCTTGTCAGCATGTCCTTGAGGGTGAATGTGTTATAAAAATTTACATTTGGGAGAGACTTTCATTTGCTAATTATTTAATATAAATCAGCCTATGTCTTGGAGTGTGTTTTAAACGCTTGAATATCTTTATTTAAAAAAAAATAAAGATATTTTTTTGGGAACAAATAGATGGTACTAAGGAGAAAAAGGAGACATTGCTGTAGGTTTCATGATGTCATTTATGAATATGTATTTAAAACAGACAGTGGTTGTATAAATCAGAAATGATGCACGGGAGGTATTCTCACCTTTTCATCTTTCATTTCTTTCTTCCTTGGAAAAAAATATAAATAAGGTTTGCTTTTGAGACTCTTACATTTATAAATGTATAACTTACTTCAGACAATATATTTGATCAAAATCGAATAGGAGTGATGCCATAACTACGGAGGACTAGGAGTGACACTTAAAAATAAAATGAATAAATGTAATAATTCAGGCATACAAATGGAAATAAATAAATCACTTTTTTTTAAATGGACACATTAATAGGCATATGTAGAACTGTACATTTAATTCATGTTTTAAAATGTATTTAGATAAAATAAATTTAATAAATCATATTTAAATTAAGACGTTTTAAATGTCAATTTATTATTGAGGGTTTTAAAATGTAGTTAAATAAAAGTAAAGCATTTGAAAAATTGTCAAAGAAATCAACTGGCAAATAGGTGTTCAATTGCATTAAATTTTATTATAATTTACAATTTTATTGTTTCATTTAACTACATTTTAAGCAGGAATAAAATATATGGTTTTAAATGTTAATTTACACTGATCAGCCACAAAATTAATTGGGCCACCTGCCCAATATCATGTAGATCCCCCTTCGTACTGCCAAAACAACTCTATAATGTGTCGAGGCACGGACTCCATAAGACCTGTGGATGTATCCTGTGGTATCTTGCACCAAAACATTAGCAGCAGATCCTTTAAGTCCTGCAAGTTTCAAGGTGAGGCCTCCATGGATCAGGTTTGTCAGGTTGTATGGAATGTGCTGGACCGAGCACATCATATAGATGTTCAATTAGATTGAGATCTGGGAAATTTGGAGGCCATGACAACACCTTGAACACCTTGTAATTTTCCTTAAACCATTCCTGAACTTTTTTTGCAGTGCAGCAGGCTGTGGGTGCCATCAGAGAACATCACTTCCATGAAGGGGTGTATGTAGTCTGCAACAATCTTTAGGTACATGTCAAAGTAGCATCCATATGAATGCCAGGACCAAGGTTTCCCAGCTCAGCATTGCCAGTGAAACTGCCTCGATCCCCACATCCATCAATGAGCCTTGGGTGCCCATGACCCTGATGCCGGTTTACCAGTTGTCCTATTCGGCCCTTGTCAAAGTCACTCAGATCTTTTTGCTTGCCCATTTTTCCTGTTTCAAACACATGCAATTCAAGAACTGACTGTTTACTTGCTACCTAATATATCCCACCCTTTGACAGGTGCCTACTTTAACAATACAATCAGTGTTGTTTACTTCACCTGTCAGTAGTTTTAATGTTGTGGCTGATTAGTGTATTTTTTATTTAAATATAATTTATTGATTTATTTTAACATTTTAAACATAGATTAAACAGGTTTAAGCATGTCTATTCATTTGTCCATTTAAAAGTGATTTCCATTTTTATGTTTGAATTAACAAATTATAAACATGACACCAAAATAAAATCAGCACAGTAATAGCTTCTACACAGTCTTTCTTGCTGCAAAAATGAATGCGATAAGATAGTCCAAATCTCCATTTGGCCCTAAGAGCCCTTTGTAAAATATTTAGTATATAATTCCTGTAGTTTGATAATTGTACTTATGTTATTGTAGGTCATTCTCTAGATTGTAATCAGTTGGAGATGTGGCCTAGTGGTACATTTTATATTCTATGTCACATTTGTGCTATTGTTGGTGAACTAAGCTTGAATCTGGCTTGCACCATCTCTCATTCTCTCTTCTTTTCATAATTTCCTGTCTTCTCTGTACTGTGCTGTCAATAAAAAGTTGCAAAGTGTCCAAACAAGTATAGCGTTGAAGAGAACACGCAGACCCTGAACTGGTTTGTCTTGATGGCAGACACTATTTCCTTGAATTATGCAGTCAAAAACCTAAGAACATAATTGCTGTATGAGCTAAAAGTCCTCTGAACCTTACTAGAAAAGTGCAGCAAGAGAGAGAAATCAGAGAAAAGTTTAGCTTGCATTTATTGGCCGCTATCAGTGTGGGTTGTCTTTCAGGAGGAAAGTATTGCGATTGGCTAATTAAGAAGCCAAACCATGAAATTACAGATCAAAAGCAGTTTTAATTCATGTCTGGAGATAAAGCACCCTTGTTGACTTCACTATCTTCTGACTGGCTCTTCACTAACCTTAAAGTCAAGAATGTATGTGTCTAAGAAGAAATAATGTCTGGGTTGACCGTGTAACCCCTAAAATGGCAGGCAAATAAACCCACTCTGTATCGTGAAGTATGAAATAGTCCCATCACATCTGCCTCAAAGTCTCTGTGTATTGCTGTTCTTTTTGTTTGGGGGAGGAAGATGAAGAGCAAGTTTCTTTAGAAAGTGCCGCTTGCATCATCGGTGTCACAGCGGAACAGGGAGATTAAGTATTCTTAACCATAACATTTGGGAATATTTGGCATTTTAATGTCAGGTTTGTTTTGCTCTACACAGAGGAATCTGGGTCACAGAATGCTCTGAAACACATACACGCAGTTTCCTGTTGGCATGCACAACCGGTGACATGCTCATGTGCATGCCCGCATTGCAAGAGTAAGTAGATTCTGTTTAATTTGTCATGTACCCTTGATGTGACGTTGCTGGGGTGTTAAATATAGAACCAGGGCCGCCTGGGAACACTTCTTGTTTTATCTCCCTCCTCCCCTCCGTCAACACACACTGCATTTTTATGAGGGTTTGCTTTTGCTCTCAGATTGCTTTTGCTAACGTAATAGATTTGATTCACTTTATCTGACTTTGGTAGGCGGCTCCATTTTTAGGACCGAAATTACCCCTCAGATCACAGTGTGGGAATGTAATTTGTGCTTGTGGTGATTTAAGAACTGTCAGAAATGTTCTCTGAACTTGCCTAATGACACAAAATGAAAATACTTCATTATTGTGAGTTCATTAATGGGGTCTTTGTGTGCAACCAAGTTTGTGTGTTTGGAGTGATTAAGCGGTTAACAATCACATGACACATGGAGCTGCAAGTGCTCTTGGGATGCTAGGCTATTGTGGGTGCCTGCCAAGGTGGTGTTATGCGGTTGCGAGTGCGTTCTTCATGGTTTGTAGTGCCATGCTGTATGGTCACCAGGGTATTCTAGTTGTCGTTATGTGGTTGGCAAGTTTTTGTTCTTAATGTTTTTGAAAGTTTTGCATGCTAACAAAGGCTACATTTATTTGATCAAAAAACACAGTAAAAGCAGTAATATTTTAAAATAACTATAAAAAAAATTATATATTTTGTCAAAATATAAAATGTTACTTTTTCCTGTGTTAACAAAGCTTAATTTTCAGCAGCCATTACTCCATTCTTCAGTGTCACATGATCGTTTAGAACTCATTCAGGAAAGAGCAGAAAGACAAAGTATTGAATAATCTTGCAAATGTTTCAGTTCTCAGTCTTCGTCTGACCAGCACAAATTCAACAAGTGTTATTACACCACAAGCAATAGCAATAGAAAATGACTGCTTCACAACATTATCAGACAGTTGTGCTTAATATTTTAGTGGAAACTGTGATGCTTTTTTTAGGATTCTTTGACTAATAGAAAGGTTATTAGAAGTAATGTCATTACTGTAACTTTTGATCAATTTAATGCATAGTTGCTGAACAATTTTAATTTCTTTCAAAAAATCTTACTGACTCCAAACTTTTTGAACTTCTGAAATAAAGTATGTGCAATTGTGGACACATTGACGCTGCTTTGTCTTACAGAATGGAGCGATTCTAGTGTTTCTGCCTGGATGGGACAACATCAGCACCCTGAATGATTTGCTCACGGCTGACCAGATTTTTAAGTCAGGTAGATATTTCAGTCTCTTAGTCACTTAGCCCCTGTTTGTAATATGAAGGTTTACCAGACACATTTTTGTAGTTGTACATTTCCTGGCCAAGTCTGAAATGAGTCATAACAGACATTACCTGAGCAGTTGAAGTAAATATGCCAAAAAACTGTTGTCAAAATCAAAATGTGGATGGTGATTGGTGAGCATTAGCCAAAAGGCTAAAATATTGATGATGACCATTTCAAACAAACTATTATTTTGACAGGAAAAAAAAATAAATATGTATAAAGAATACTATTTGCATATAGCGCATCAATTCTACATGGTAAATAAGCCTCTTGCTTTCTTTCTCTGTTTATGTACATTAAAGAAAAAGAGAGAGCACTTTAAGCCAGGCAACAGTGAGTGTTTGCAAACTAGAGTTCACGGTGCGTCAGAGAATGCTGCAAATCCATTGATATCACTGGAAATAGTTTGTTGTAAAGACGGAAAGATAAAACATAGTTGTTATTTAGTTGCGTAGTATGAAATGTAGTGTGTTATATGCGAGTGATTTACTTGCAGTGTAGAGGGTTGGTTGTTATAGGAACATCAAAATGAATCTGATGTCACAGCTACATTTGTCTTTACTCAGAATTAACAACAAATACATATACGCTAGCAGCCACAGCATCTTGAAATCTCGGCTCTCTTTCAGATCGGTTTATCATCATCCCGCTCCACTCTTTGATGCCCACAGTGTCTCAGACTCAGGTAAGTGTAGACAGCTGTGGCAAGCTCTCTGCCTCCCACAACAGCTCACAAATGCGGTCTTTCCCTCTCATCTGACTGCTGAATTGAATTTGCTAAGCTCCATGTGAAGTCCAGCGCCTCAAACTTTCAATAGTGCTATTATGTTCTTGAATGACACTTTGCTTCTCTCTTCCCTCAGGTGTTCAAAAAGCCACCCCCGGGAGTGCGCAAGATTGTCATCGCTACCAACATCGCAGAAACCAGGTGGGGTTGAGTGTGTGTGTGTGTGTGCACACATGATTGTACAAATGTTTTTCTCTGTGTGTATTGCTCTTTTCTGTCTCTTGTACTGTATGATGAATCTTTGTTGAGATTCAAATAACCATTTGTCAGTTTTGTGTGATAATGAATAATTAATACTGTGTTCGCTGTTGTTCTAGCTAGCGGCATCAGTATGCAAAAGTTGAAGCCATGCAATGGCTAAGTGGCAACAGAGCCAGCTAATTAAAATTAGCACACCGCTTTAAAACAGGCTTCAAGCATCATCTGTACAAACAAACTCAACAAAGAGTTGAAAGCAGCTGGAATTTGATGAGGTTTTATAAATAAATTCATTAGTGAATCTCTTTTTAATTGCGCTCAGTATCATCAGGCTCTTCTGCCGTTGAAATATTTGGTCTCTGGTAATAAACATCTCGGAGTCTATAATGGACTTTTATCAGCTATTAGAGATCTATTACAGTTATGTCAGCTTTGTCGTCATATTTCATCTTATCGTATGGTTCTGAAAAGTTTGCATAAAGACAAGCTTAAACTGCAATCATGTTACGTTTATATGAATATTTAGGATTCAGTACATGTACAACTCTGTTGACAGCAGCATTGGCGTACTCGTTTAACCCTTAAATGCATGAATGTTTCGGCAGTCATTGTTACATATTCAAGTCTAGAATGTATATCTAACTAGCATGGATCTCTCTCTGTATACTTTGATGTATTATTATATTATTATCATCACATCATTATTGTTTATTAGATACACCTTGAGGGGTAAAAGGTGAATTATACGTAAGACATCAGACAATCATTATTTTTGAGCACAAAAAATATCTATATATTTACACTACATACCTCCCTTCTTATTTATATAATACATATATATATATAAAATATAAGAAAGACCGATTTTTTTTCTAGTTATATTGTTGCTAATGAATCGATTGAGGGGATACAAAGAAGATGGAAGTCTAACTTGATGGATTACTTGCCGGGCTGTTAAAAAAAAGAACAGAAAAAAGAAACTCATTTAGTGCACAGTCACATTGAAATTTTGACCGTAGTGTAGCGCAAAGTAATGATCAGTTATAATTTTGAATGCCAACATGATTTTGTTCCTAAAATAATTTAAACTGATGAAACATGACCAGGGACATGACCAGTTTTTATTTCATGTCGTCTTTATAGGGTATTTTTTTTGTCCTCTACTTCTGTGATATCATTGTAATATTGTTGTAACATTTCTCTTACTTTCAATCCCTGTCTCTTTCAGTATCACAATAGATGATGTCGTGTATGTGATAGATGGAGGGAAGATAAAAGAAACTCATTTTGACACTCAGAACAATATCAGGACCATGACAGCAGAGTGGGTGAGCTTAGCCAATGCCAAACAGAGGAAGGGCCGTGCTGGCAGGTACAGATATGTCTCCCTCTCTCCCTCCCCTCATTCATCCTCTTTTATGTGTTATTCCCTCCATATATCAGCAGCTCTTCCTCAATCCATTCACAAGTATCAAAAACCAATTTCAGTCAGAGGAATTGCACCCTGTAGAAGAATGTCAAACCTCTCAGGATATATGAAGTGTATGCTTATATCACAGGAATGCTGTGGGATTGTTTTTTTTTTTTTCAGCAGATCACACTGTCAAGCAGACAGTGATTAAATTTAAAATTTATTTATTTTCAAATTAAATTAATCAAAGAAACAATATAATAATAGGGTTCGTGTCATCGCAATCCTGTATTACTTTCTTTTGTGGAACTAAAAAATGGCAGGTCTATGCTATACAACATTTAGTGAATCTTGACGCCTCTTTGTGACCAAAACCGCCAAAAAAAAAGGTGACAAACCATCAAAATTTTAAGGGTAGGTAAATCATTTTATTTTACAGCTATATATAGGGCTGACTGATAAACAATATCATATTGAGATTGCAAGTTTATATTGATAACCATGACAAGCTCTGGACATTTTTACTCAATATGAAATAAATGCGAAAACTGCCAGTCAGTGCGTGTTGCATGCTCTCTGTGTCTCTGTGTGAAAGTGTCGTAGTTTCGGTTACTAGTACTACTCAAACTCACTGACACTGTGTTTTCAGCATCTGCCTTCTCAATAAATAAGGACATGAACACATGAACCTCCTCTCCAGAGCTGTTCTGAGAGTCCACTTCACAAGCTTTTTACCTTACAACCGTACCATATTACTTTTCAGATACCAAACTACCATCAAATACAAACATAATCATACAGGTCACATGTTATTTTGAACAACATTAGGCAACATGAGTAAATAATGACAGAATTTCCATTTGGGGTAAAATATCCATTTGATGTGAACAAACCCCAATTAGTCTGAATCTAAAAACGTCTCCTTTTGTCTTCTCATTCATGTCTAGTATGTGTGTTCATGAAAGGTCTGTCTACCCTCTATCTCTGAGCCGAGACTGCTTTTCTCAAGGTTTCACTGTCTCTCTCTCTCTCTCTCTTTTTTTTGAAGTCCACACAGAGAGGAAAGATGTGGCCTTGAATAGCTTCATTGTTATCTCAGTCATTTGATAGGAAAGTGAAAAAAAAATCTTTCTTTTGGCTTTTCTTGAAGTTGAAGGCCACATACAGTATCTCATCTCAAATCCTGTTTGGCTCTCTCACTTTGTTCTATCTACTGTAAATGGATGATGCATTTGTGTATATGTAAAAATGTTTTTTGATTATGTTGTGTAGTTTGTTTTGAAATGGCAAACTAAACCGTTTTCAGCGAATTCGCTTGTGTGTGAAGCGAGGGAGAAGCGTAGTAACTCCAAAGGGCTCTTTCTGCATTTATCTCCTAGCGGGTAATGTCCGCCACCCCACTTTCTCCGAGATGCTGCTGAAACTTTTTGTCGACTCTTCACATCAGCAGGGTTTGTCGCGACGATCGCGTCGCCAGACGCACAGACGCGGTGTCGCTATGCGCGGCTCACTGTCTTGCTGCCCTATGATATGGTTGTGACTCCACTCCAATCCTAAACGTGTCCGATCCTACTGACCTGTTCGCCCAAACCCACAGGAAGCAAATACAGGCTTAATGACTGTAGGGGCTCAGCGTGGCCCCCATAAAGTGTGCCTATGTGAAGGTGGGGGGAAATGAATGAAAGACAAACACCCTGAAATGAGGACATATACAAACACAGCACACGAATGGTTAACTAATGGCAGTAGGGTGAATTTGAATGCTAGAAAATAGTGCTGAGACCAGGGTGAAGACACACGGGATCGCCGATGCGCGTGAGATCAGTTGGTCCCTCACCACACCCCTAGAGAGGGGTGGAGCACAATTGTCAGAAAAACACAATAGCCTGATTCCCTCGGCCACAAGCGTGTGCGAGTAGCAATTGAGCCGAATGATGTCAGCAACGAGGATACGCGTTTTATCGGATTAATAGGCCAGCAGGATAACTGGTGGCTGCAGAGTTCCGCCAGCGCTACAATCTCGCTTTTTTTGTGTGTGTGTCTGGGCAGAGTGTCTCCTGGGAAATGCTATCACCTGTATAATGGACTGAGGGCCAGCCTTCTGGATAACTACCAGTTACCTGAGATCCAACGCACTCCACTGGAAGAGCTTTGCTTGCAAATAAAGGTATTCTATCAGACCCTCAGTCAGAGAAAGTGCATACTACATTCGCTAAAATGCATGGTTGAATTTCCTCTCAGAGATCAACTAAAGTATCAATCGATCTAGCCATGTTTGAGTCACACTACACAGGTTTGGTGTCAGCAGTAGGTGTGCATACTGTTAAAATGCATAAGAATCATGCTTGTTGGCAATTCTCAGAGAGAGAGCTTCTCGCTTCTGTGGTTGTAGGAAATTGGACTGAACATTTCCACCGCTCTAATGGGGCCTGGAGGCATAGGTTTCACAAATAGTCTCCGGTGACTGTAATAAGCGAGCACACAAAAAACTAATGGATTAAAAGGGGCATTAATCACTGTCATTGTATCTGAGAGCCAGTGTAATGTGTAACGAGGCCTTTTAGCTGTGTCAATTACTGCTTATTTTCACCTCCGCATGGCTGCCCAGTCCCTGTTCTCTGATGCTCAGCAGGGCTTCAGTGAATATTCACACTCATTTATGCACACAAAGGGTTGGGGTTCATCTTCTAATACTTATATAATCATTTGTATGTTTCAAGACATGTCAGCTGAAACGGTTTTACATATACAGTCCTGCAAGTGTGGTCTATTTTAATTCCCTCAATCTGTGTATCTACCCTGCATGTAAGCATTCAGATCTCAGTTTCTGTCAATAACATAGACAGTGGCTTGGGGACCTCAAGTTTTACATCTTCAATCAGCACCAGAAGCCTCAACAAACCCCCATGGACCCCCCGGCAGACAAAGCGATCGAGCTGGCCATCACACACCTGGTGGACCTGGTGAGAGGCTAAAGTGATGAAAGGGAAGAATAATTGATAAATGATATATTTACAGTCTTCGGCCATTACCGTCACCCAACTTAAAGTGCTGCGGTCAGATCAGTAAGAACTTGCCAGCCGGCGAAGACACATGCCCGGTGTGGGCTTACTTATACACGGACGTAACTATAAGTGTAACACCTCACCACAAGGGTAACATCCGTTTTTTGAGCATATATTCGTGACAACACTTAGCAATACCCCCAAATCATCGTCAATCTAAAATCAACGAGAAACGGACTGTACATTAGTTGGAAATCCACACCCCTCGACGGACAGCCTGTCACCACTGTGTATTCCGCTAAGTGCAACACCGGCACTGAATCATATATCAATTCATCAAGATGTCGCGCGTACAAGCTGCATCGGCTGCAAGTAGAATGATGGCTACACGCTCATGGGCGGGAAATCACAGATTGTGCTGACCACTATTAAATCCATACAGTCCTGGGATCACCAATAGTCTGCTACACATGTACGTTAGCGCGACGCAGATGGCAAAAGTGCTGTGTCAATTTACGTCTAGTCAATTCCACATGTAGCTTGTGTGTGTTTGCAGGAGTTACCCCCCGAGGGATGGTCGTCAGATGCTTTGTAAAACAAACGTCGCTTTATTCAACCCACACCCAGCATCTGGTTTTCGTTCTCAGTAAAACACATGTGTCCTTCACAATGAATGCTAGTCATATTGCAGGTGTGTTCCTATTTTAATGTTGGTTTTTGCAAAGTAATGGTAGAAACGCACCTGGTACCACACAGCAACCTCGTAGTCTCCGTAGCACACATTTAAAAACATCCCTACCAACGGCGCGGAGACCTCATTAACGATCCATTATACCATTCAAAACAAGCTAAGCCCTACACACCCAACAGGTAGCCGCCCCGCTGACATTAGTGACCACACTATGATGGCTCTGATCCATCTCAGTAAATCTTACTGTATCTTCAAATCCCGTTTGGCTCTGAATCCCGGCACAGAAGCTAGCGCCAGCCCGAAGCAAACGAGCGTTAGGATTTGCTTCTAATGACTGTAAGATGTCTAATCACAAAGAGAGTTTGGTCCATCAGGCTAACGTGACAGTCACGACTCATGCAGCGTTAAGGTTTTCTTTTTCTTTTGTTTTTACTGGCGATCTTTACAACACGCATTACTTTACGTATTTCATGGCACACTCGTTTTATGCATATTTGTCGCCACCTATTGTTGTGGGTGTATTCTTGACATGTCAAAGTCTAGACCCTGATTATAAGACGACCAGAAACACAAACCGGCATCGCTTCCTAATACCCTCAGGTCATACATACACCGCAATAACTCGTCGCATTGCAACCAGACCAACTGTGCCTCCAAGAGTCAGCTTAGTTAGTTAACACAATATGATACTGCCTCGTGTCTGTGTCGAACAATCCCCGGCAAACACCTTTGCTCTGTATTCGCTCTTCTGCTATCTCATGCGCCTAGCGGACCTAATGAAAGGAAAAACTAATTTCTGAGATCGTTCTCGGGGCTCTTCGGGCTGTTGTGGACCCTGTGCTTACATTGCGGCCAGCCTGGCTTTAAGAGCCACTTCTATCAGACCACTGGACATAAAGACGGGGGCAACAACCGCCGCAACTGGTTCTAGACATGAACCAAGCCCTATGCAGCACCCCGGCTTCCGCAATCAGTCGTACGTAAGATGCGGACCAGAGGAGAAGTGATCATCTCACTATTGTCAATGCATTTTGGGTAAGCCCTAAAGAGTTTAGAGAGTCACTCTTAGATGTTAGGTGTGTGTGTGTGTGTGTGTGTGTGTGGTGTGTGTGTGTGTGTGTGTGTTGTTTGTATTCGTGACAATCTTGATTTATTTGGGGTTTTTTTTTAGGGCTGGGAGGATGCTAAGAAAAAAGGCAGCAGGTTTGAGAAGGAATACTGCTGGGATAATTTCCTTTCTGCCAACACGCTACAGGTCAGTCTTCACTCTGCGCAAATCAAACATTAGTTAAACATAAAAGAGAAAATTAGACTCTTTAATATGCACTTAATAAACAAAAACCCATTTTGCTCGTTCCTACCAGATGCTTCAAAATATGAAGGGTCAGTTTGCAGAGCATCTTTTGGCAGCTGGCTTTGTGAATAGTAAGGACCCTAAAGATCCCAGCTCTAACGTCAACTCGGGTAACTCTTACTTACTGTCCATCTAACTAACTATTTGTCCTTTATCCCAGCTGTCCACTTGTTCACACATCCGTCTGTCGTTTTGACTACCATTACCACAGGCACGTTTAAAGGGATAGTTCACCCAAAAATGAAAATTCTGTCATTAATTACTTCACCCTCATGTCGTTTCAAACCCGTAAGACCTTCGTTCATCTTCGGAACACAAATTAAGGTATTTTTAATGGAATCTGAGAGCTGTCTGACCCTGCATTGACTGCAATACAACTGAAATGTTCCCAAGTCCAGAGACGTAGCAAGGAGATCGGTAAAACAGTCCATGTGACTAATTAATGATTTCTGGGTGAACTAACCCTTTAAGGATTTGAGCAGTCTGAGTGTGCTGATATTGCCAGCCTTGCTTTGACAGAGATGAGCTATAACTTTTCTAAACCAAAATAAAAACATAATGTTGAACACAACAGTGCTCCCCCAAAAATGCATACAAATGTTTGATAACATTATTTAATGCATTTGGCAGTTCAGCTAACAAGTGTACCATCCTTCTTTTTTTTTTTTTTTTTTTTAAATCTGGTAATTACAAATTTAATTGACTATTGTTCTTTGTTAATTTGTTCACAACTAATGTAAATTTATACAACTTGAAATGTTAGTATATGTAAAAAATAGCATTTATCTTGAGCAGCGGTTCTCAAACCTCTCCATGAATTACCCCCAGCACTGCACATTTTGTATGTCTCCCTATATCTGACACACCCACTTCAGGTCTTGCAGTCTCCACTAATGAGCTGATGAGCTGAATCAGGTGTGATAGATGAGGGAGACGTACAAAATGTGCAGGGCTGGGGGTACTCCAGGACCGGTTTGAGAACCACTGATCTAGAGTAATAAAAGCTGTTAAATTATGGTTAGTTCATGATACCTAATGCATTAAAAATGGTCATGAACTGAGCAGTTGAATTTTCCTTGATTTTTGACTATTTCAGAGGTCATTGTAGTATAAAATGCAGAATTCAAAATGCTATATCATACACCTTTATAATCACTGGACCTGAATCTTCTGCACTCTTGCTTAAAAACTCTACAGTCTACACTGCACAATTAATCTCTTATTTACATTGTGTCTGCACTGTGTTATGATTAAAGCATTTGTGAGAGTGCAGAAATCTAGTTGCAATGGCAAGATCACTGCAATCATGCGGCCAACAGACTGATTGGCTACTTCAGCCTTTTATGCAGTGAGAGTTGATTGAAATATAATGCTTTAATCAACACTTTTCACAATTTGCTATTACTATGTTTATGCTGCAGAGATTAGCTAAGTCTCTTTAAAGTCCTGAGTCATTTCACTTGACGGCCATCTTTAAAATCCCTTTCGGGCAGCTATTTCAGTCATGCAAGTATAGCTCCTATCTCTTTAAATAGGGAAACATCAAATTCTCCAAAGCTGTTCACCAAGCTTCTGAACCACTGCACCAATCAGCTGCAGTAACACAATGACTAATTAGCGATTGGCTCTCTTATTTAGAAGGTGGGGCTATTCCGCCGTATTGCGCCACATCTCCCATTCTTAAGTAATTTGAGTGCACCGTCTTTGTATATCTAAAGTCTTTGGTAATAGTTGCTTAATATGCAAAGATGCTACCCAGTCATAGCAGTGGGCATTTACATGTGTCTCCTGCAGTGGTTAAATCAGAGGACTAACGCTTGGAATAAGGGTAGAAACTGGACCTTTTTTTAAATTATGACCATTTTTGGTGTAAAAATTCCATTAACACTGTAAGTGCACCTCATGAAACATTGTAAAAAAAAATTTAATTCAATTTATGAACCCTTTAACTAATGTTAACTAATTGGTGGGCTCTTTTTACTTGACTAGTAAGCAGCCACCTATAAATGAACACCTCCAAACCACTTAGAAAACGTGCCGTCACATCTGTTTTTGATTTTATTTCTAGCTCTGTTTTTCTCACTGTTCTGTGCTGTCCATGTTCCACTTCACATTTGTATATCTAACACAAGTAATGTTCTTCCTTTTTTTATGTTACTCAGAGAATGAGAAGCTGATTAAGGCTGTGATTGTAGCAGGTTTGTACCCTAAAGTGGCCAAGATTCGCCCCAACCATAGTAAGAAGAGACCAATGTAAGTGAATGGTATTTCTCCTATTGCTTGTGTTACTGTTTGTTTCTGATTATGTGGCCTCCATTCATCAGCTCATTGAAACACCTGAGCCCCAACTGAATACTGACTGTCGCTGATGGCATTATTCCATTTAAGACATCTTCACAGACTTCTCTTGTGTGAGGTAAAGGGCAGAAAAGATGAAAAGCAATCTCGGATGATAGAAGCGGCATGAAAGACCTGTATGTGATAGTTATTATCAACCAAAGTCAGTAAAGAAACCTTGATTTGTTATGTTTTATCTTCTCGTTTTTAACACTGATATTGTGACTAGTTTTTGTCTGGCTCCGGTATTAGCCATGTCAGTGATGGTTTGAAGTTCTCATTGTTACAACGCTGAGGTGGTGTCCTCTAGTAAGGTGGCCAGTCCTGAAATTGTGAGCTTTGTCCCTTGCATCCTGCAAAATGCAAGCAGTGTCCCGCATTTCAATTATGTTTCACTGAAGTTTCGTCTAGTTTCTCTGGTGCTAGATTGAAATATTCATGAGTTACCAGACCAGACTTTTGTCTCCGAGTTTAAAGTGTGCCAAATATTTATATTACAAATTAATAACGTTCAGAAATTTGAAAATGCATCAAGGCTGCATATGTAATTTATTCCTGTATTCCTTCTATTGCCATTGTTGAAAACAGGTGTGCTTTTTATTTATTTATTTATTTTTTGGATTATGTGAAGAACAGAAAGTACAAAAGTATAGCATTTAGTTGACCCCTAAACTTGAACAGTAATCTAAAACCCTATTCGCACGGGATTAGTATTACCTGGTGACCTCCAGTCATTTGTAATAATTGCGGAGGTTGTCTGTGATCTTAATCCCGTGCGAATTGGCCATGTCTGTAATTTGTAAAGTAAAATTCCCCCGCAAATGACCTACCATATTTCGCCGAACACCGAGGTCCTGTGATGATATTAGTCCCGTGCGAATCGGCATCTCTGTGATTCGGCCAGCATTTGGCGGGTCGTATATCATTTTTCAAGGTTTTTGTTTGCTGTGCGCCTTTTTATCCATCTTCTGCGAAGAATGGAGCTGCGTTGGAGTGTTTGATAGTATTTTTGGTGCTGTCATCATATCATCATATATTTTTGTACACCATACAATTTGCAAAAAGAGAAAGCTGAAAAGGTTTTGACGTTAATGTGTTACAAATAAATCATGCGTAAAGCTTGATATTATTTTAACCTGGTGAAATGTAAATGACACAGCACACGAAACTATATTAGTTTTTTTTTTTTTTAATCCATCTGGACTATAGAACGGGATTCTCAAAGCCTTGACATCCGGGTATCCGGGAGGCAAGTCAGTAAATTCGAGTAAAATCACAGTGCGAATGCACCACACGAAATTCAGATGTGGGGGGGTAATTTCAAAATCACACAAGGTCCCCAGATAACACTAATCCCGTGCGAATAGGGCTTAAGTCTGTGATCAGAAGTCCTGTACAAAAAAAGATTATTACAGTACAGAGCATTCAACCGCATTTCTACATACAAGTTCAGCTTACAAGTGGCAAGTTGGCAGGAACTCCTGTCATATTTTTATTTTATTTTTTTTCTCTCTTCTCCCCTGGGTGGTTTATTATTGTTTCTGTTATTTTAGATAAACCTGCCCCTAAACAGCACGTAAGACCAAAATGAACTATGGTTTGCTGCTTTACATATTGGTCAGATGGTCACTTCCTGTCTAAGTGGGCAGTTCAGGTTCAGAATAACATGCAAAGTGGACCAGACTGTATGCCAGTTGTCCAATTCAGCAAAAGTAATTCTAGAATAAAACTGCCCACATAGCCCCATTCCCGTCTATCTAAACAAGATGTAAAGTGACTTACTACAGTTTTTATTTTATTTTTAAGATACTTCGGCAGGGGCAAATCTGACATTGATGACACAATAATAGCCCCAGTATAGATCCACATTTAAATGTTTAAACAATCTCTGAGAAGAAATGTCTGAAATTGTGTGTAGACTTTCAGTAAAGTCCATTGTTTGATCTGTAAAATGACATCATTTTTGAAAACTGAGTCTTGAAATTATGCTTTTGCAGGCCAGTGAAGGTTTACACTAAGGCTGATGGGAAAGTTTGTATCCACCCTAAATCTGTCAACGCAGAGGAAACTCAGTTCCACTACACATGGCTCATTTATCACCTGAAGATGAAGACCACCAGTGTACGTACGTTTTTAATATGCCCCAAAGTGAGGTTGTCAACTTTAGCTAACAAAATTGTCCCCAATAAACTCACACACACACACTTATGCAGTGTTCATTCACTCATTTCAAAGGGAAGGACTACTGTATATCATTTTGTTGAAGAGCGAGAGAGGACGTGTGTTTGCAAATTAATGCTGCATCTAGTTTAAGTCCATCTTTTATTCAGTTTCTGTGTGCCTTTTAACCGACACCCTCTCAAAAGAGATCAAAGCTCCTTACTGAATCGAGGAGTACCATTTCTGACATCTCTCTACTTGCTCAATGAGTCTCACACACGCACAGGTACAGTAATGCCTGTGGCTGTTTTTGCCAGAAAAAGGAATGAAACAACATTAACTTTGGCACTGTTCTGTCACATTGATGCAGATTGAGCAGTCCTGTCCTGTGCACCAGTGTCCGTAGAGGGTGAGACTTTAGCATGTTTGTCTTGTCCTTTTCTGAGAAAGTGTAGAGATGAATGTTAGAAATAGAGATTGAGACATCAACCTGTGCTAACACTATAGTCAATACCATATATAGTCATCTTTGGTTCTTTTCAAATTATAACAATTTGTACTAAAACTATTATTTCATGCTCATGTATTTAATTGGTTGGTCTGTAACTCAGGGTTCAGAGTCCTGATCAACCCTGACTGTGACAGAACATTATTGCTTAATTTTTTATGTCTTTGCATAGACTTTCTTTCTCAGCAGTTGCGACGCTCCTGCATACCGATGCAGGAAACTCTGGGAGAGTGAAGAAAATTACATGTAAAAAGAAGAGAAAGATTTTCAAGAGCGTGACAAGGGAGGTGCCTGATGCAAAGTGGCAGATAGTAAGATTGAAGCGTTGGAGAAAGAAATAGTGTGAATGAAATCTGAATAAACCAGCGTATGGAGAGATTGAGGAAGGGGGCAGAATGAGACTCTAGAGTGTGACAGTCAGATTGAAAGCTAAAAGGTTTGTGTGAAGATTGATTCACGAAAGTGAATTGAGGTGAACTGAATTTTAATGTCTGCATTTGGTTCTTGTCCTCGTCTCACATCAGTCTTTTTTTCCTCGTTCACTCTCACTCTCTAAAGACACTGTGTCTGGTCAGAACTGACTATGTCCACAGCGCTGACCTGTGAAACCTCCCCACTTTGTAAACCTGTGCGGCCCCTACGCTCCTGATTAGGACTTAGTGATGTGTTAAGCCAATAAAGAGGCAAGAAGAGCCAAAGACAAGCTTTTCTTCCTCTCTCTTTTCACACACATTTACACTATTCTGTTTCTGTGTGGATGTAAAAGTATTGCTCTGCCGCAGGACAGGGTGACATTTTCACTCACACATTCTGTCTCTCCACTCACTGCCTTATGAAACAGTACATTTAAAGACTGAGACAGCCTTAAGAAATCTCAGGATTGTAGGGGTGGTTTATTTTTGCTTTTGCATGTGTGCCTTTTCATGCATCGATTCAATTTTTGTTGTTTGTGCATTGGACTAGTTTTACAAAAGTACAAACATCATTCTGAGTAATGCTTGATATCTAAACAACAAGGCTGGTCAGTGACAAAGCACATGGCAAGCTTTTAAATGTCATCTGAAATGTATTAATCTAGATTTTAATTTATTTTTATATTTTATATGTATACACTACTTTTCTAGAAATGGTTGTTTTAATGCCTTGTAAACATGTCAAGTGGTGTAACCATCAAGTAACATTTCTTTATAATTCTTTATTAAGGTCAACTTGTCTGAAATTAAGTTGCCGACCTTGTCACAGTCACCAGGGTCTACATGAATCCTCTCTATGATAATTTGATATGATAAACTTTTCTATGGTTTTCTTGTCTCATGACAACAAAAATGTTTTATGTTGATTAAATGACTTGGGCAGACAAATTGTACTATTATTAATATTTTAAAACAAAACCAACAATTTTATCCTAACTTTTAGAAATATTTTCTTTCAAGGGTTTTCAAACTTTTGAACTCGTTTTTTTTTGTTCTTTTTTAAGAGACTTGAGATTTATAGAAATGAATTGTATAAAGTAAATAGTTTTTTTTTTTAAGGTCTGGATAAAAAAAATTACAAATCTGACTTGTAATTTAATTATTTTTCTCCTTTTTCTAAAGCTCTTCCTCTATGACTGCACCGAAGTGTCCCCATTTTCATTGTTGTTTTTCGGAGGGGATATTTCCATCCAGAGGGACCAGGACCAAGAGACGATCGCCGTGGACGAGTGGATTGTGTTTCAGTCCCCGGCACGCATTGCGCACCTTGTCAAGGTGAGCGTTAACTTGACATTTTTTGGATCATAACACAGAGCATTCAGTGATGGGTTGCAGTTATTCTTCAAATTTATTCTTTTAATTTAGGACCTGAGGAAGGAGCTGGATGTGTTACTGGAGGAGAAGATAAAGAACCCACGTCCTGTGGTCTGGAATGACAGGGGCTCTAAAGATTGTGCTGTTCTCTCCGCTATAATCGACCTCATCACAACACAGGAAACCCCTGCTGGGGGCCCCAGGAGAGGCAGTCAGTGAGCACCAACCAATAGGAGCTTATTTATTTGAATGGCACTCAACCGAGCCATACAGAAACATGTCTGTCACAGCTGTGTGTGAACTTTCTCAGTACTTGTAGGTGTTTGAGTAAATACCTTTAGCATACAAAATAAGAGAAAGCTTTTTGGTTACTTTTTTTATTATTATTTTAGCATCGGCTTGTTATTGTATACTTTTCTTTACAGTAATTCATTAAATTTGCCATGATATAATCCATTTGTCTATGGAGGACCGTTCTTAATCTCGCTATACACACACATATATAGGTTAAGGGA
Source organism: Sinocyclocheilus anophthalmus (assembly GCA_018155175.1). Lineage (NCBI taxonomy): Eukaryota > Metazoa > Chordata > Actinopteri > Cypriniformes > Cyprinidae > Sinocyclocheilus > Sinocyclocheilus anophthalmus. The sequence continues at coordinate 73,621 of JADLZN010003233.1, forward strand.
CATATAGTAAAAGTTTAAGCAATGAAATATCTTTTAATGCACATACAAATCTCAAATATAAATTGATTGCTGATTATAAAAGTTGACAAATTGAATACATATTTACATTTGGCATAATTCATGTTTACAGTACATTTTCCCTGAGAGTAATTTCAAAGAATGAACATCTCTGTTGCACTACAGAACTTTCCTTCACTTTAAACAGGGACTCCCAAGTCCAAAAAATGTTCTGTAATATTTTAAAATGAGCCCTGAGCTCAGTTTATGATCACATAAAAGCTACTATGTAAAACATATGGTGTATATTTGTCCTTTGTATCATCTTTAGAAGCTACTGAAGTTGTTCCTGCTCTGTAGTGGTTAGATTCTTCCAGTCTTCATCATGTGCTGTGCGTTCCTCAGGAGGAGGTAGAGGTCCAGTAGTGGCCTCAGACGTTGGTCTCTAGGCCTTGCAGACGGTCCATCCTCTGCATATTTTTCTCGATGGTTGCCTGACAGGTGATGATTTCGGCGCACTCGGCCAGTAACCAGCCCCTCTCTCCATCCCGCAGTCGATCGCCTTCATACCAGCCTGAAACCACAGCCAGACTTCAATTCACCTTCTTATGAACACAAACCAGTCAATGAACAAAGCAAAAACATTTTAACTACAACGAAACACAATCTGCTTTCAGAGCCATAGCTTAGTGGTCAGTAACATGAGTTTAATTGGTTCCATTTCTTACTCCCATTGCCTCTTCATTTACATAAACATAAAACTGCCAAAAAAAAGGACTAAAATAAAGAACCATACAAGGGTCTTGAAATTTCAACAATGTGATAAATTGAAGTAGTGCTGAAAAAAAGGTTTCTACTTCAAACTGTATTTGTGGAACGCTTATAAAAGATCTCTTTACAGTGGAATGAAATGTTCAAAAATAAAATGGCCTGCTTTCAACTGTCTTTTGTATATTTAATGGCCATTAAAAGATTCACAGGGCCTTTGAAGCCTTATCCCATGAGCCCTGGCCTTTCAACATGAAAGCCAGCCAGCAAGAAACAGCCAGAGCGCGACCATTGCTTGACCCTATGACCAGCACCATCAAAACACATCCCTGTGGTTATAGGACTAATCGTTCTAGGACAATAATCATAACACATCAAAAAACCACAAACAGAACTGTTCTCTGGATAACTTTAACACAAGCAGCGAAAGGTCAGATTTGTTTAGAGAATCTAGAAAATAGAATACACCAAGTATGAGCTTGAGAAAACACCCTTTAGAAAAGTGGTTCTCAACCTTTTTGACTCCAAGGCTCCCCTTTGTCCAAGACCCTCTTATACAGTATAACCTGATATGTACTTCTGTTGAAATAAAAATAAAAATAAACCAAAGGTAAATGTATTATGATGTATCTAATTGTACCATCTTAATGTTTGTGTTTTTTAGGCAAGGCAAGGCAAGTTTATTTGTATAGCACATTTCATACACAATGGTAATTCAAAGTGCTTTACATAAAAGAAAAGAAAAAAATATATCACAATAAAACAACGAATTTGAAAATGATTTAAAAAATTGATTTAAGAGGTTTAAAATTAATTTAAGAAAACGATTATACATATATTATAGTGCAATCAGTTCGGACATCGCACTGTGCTCATTCAATAAATGCACAGCTACACAGATGAGTTTTGAGTCTAGATTTAAAATGTGGCTAATGTTTTAGCACGTCTGATCTCTTCTGGAAACTGGTTCCAACTGCGGGCAGCATAATAACTAAAAGCACATTCCCCTTTGTTTTGTGTGAACCCTTGGTATTTCTAACTGACTTGATCCTAATAATCTGAGTGGTCTGTTAGGTTTATATTCAGTGAACATATCTGCAGTGTATTTAGGTCATAGGCCATTGAGTGATTTATAAATTAGTAAAAGTACTTTAAAATCAACCCTAAATATAACTGGAAGCCAGTGTAGGGACCTGAGGACTGGTATGATATGCCTTCAGATTTTCTGTTCTAGGTCAGATTCTGGCAGCAGCGTTCTGGATGAGCTGCAGCCGTCTAATGGTCTTTTTGAGAAGGCTGGTGAGGAGACCATTACAATAGTCCAACCTGCTGGTGATAAAGGCATGAACAATTTTCTCCAAGTCTTGACTGGAAACAAAATTCTAATTCTTGCAATGTTTTTGAGATAATAGTATGCTGATTTATTTACTGGCTTTGACATGACGACTGAAACTAGGTCGGGTCTCCAGAATCACTTTTTTCCGCATTTTAATCGAGTTATACTAAATTTACAATCATTAAGACTTATTTAGGCCCCCCTACTTTTGAATCATTTCTTTACGGCTTGTTAATACCAAATTGAATTTCTGTGTGAAAATGTGTGCTTTTAATGCTCTTACCAGGGGTGGGGGGGGGGGGGGGGGGCGGGGGGGGGGGGGGGGGGGGGGGGGGGTGGGGGGGGGGTCTTAAAAGTTCCTTAATTTTTTTGTATCAAATGTCAGGGTCCTTAAAAAGTCTTAAATTGTACAATAAAGTCTTAATTATGATTTCAAGAGGTCTTAAACAGAATTGGCGATCTGTCTTGAAGTTGAATATGTGTGATAACTAAAAAAAGGCTACGAAATTTCATTAAGGTTATTCACCCAAAATGAAAATTCTGTCATTAATTCCCCTCCCTCATGTCGTTCCGAACCTGTAAGACCTCCGTTCATCTTCGGAACACAAATTAAAATATTTTTGATGGAATCTGACAGCTCTCTGACCCTCACATAGACAGCAAGGATACTTACACGATCAACGTCCAGAAACCTAGCTAGGAGATCGGTAAAATAATCCATGTGTCATCAGGGGTTCACCCGTAATTTTTACAAAGCTACGAGAATACTTTTTGTGCGCAAAAGAATAAAAAATAAACTTTATTTAACAATTCGTCTCCTCCGTGTCACCCAGGATACCCATTTTGGAGAGTATCCTGGAGCTGTCAGATTCCATCAAAAATATCTTAAGTTGTGTTCCTAAGATGAATGAAGGTCTTACGAGTCTGAATGACATGAGGGTGAGTAATACATTTTTGGGTGAACTAACCCTTTAAATACTGATATTTCACCAAACGTGCCACCTGCTGGCAGAGAATAAGCATTTTTAAAAAGCCTGTTGTTTTGTTCAGAGTTGACCCATGCGAAAAATCGGCCAATGTTTTTACCCTGCAAACATGCAGAGCTTTAAATATGAACTGGTGGATCGATAAGACGACAATGCATTATAAAAATCTAAACACAGTAGGGGTGTGCGATATATATTGTCTGCGATAATAACGTAATTGTTGTTTTAACTATGTGCAATTTGACATTATCGAGTATATCGCAAAAATCAAACAAAACACACCTACAGAGTGCACAGTCTGCACACATACATTAGATGATGAAGTCAGTTAATATGTAGGTTAAACTAGTGCGCGCCATTTAGAGTGCGTTCTTTTTTACTGCGTGATTCAGTCTGTTAAAATGCATTTAGAATTATCACAATTCAAGATATGGGGGCAGAAAACTTATATATTTATATAATTTCATATAGTTAATATCACACAAAGAGTACCATTTTTTCTCCAAAAGTCAGCATGATTACAAATTTGATATTGATTTTATACAACTCCATGATATTCATACTTCATGAATGTTGTGATATTCATTTTATACAGTTCAATAAACAATAAGTTAAAGGGGTCCTATTATGTTCTTTTACAATGTCTTAAATTTGTTTTGGGGGTGTACTAGAACATGCTCTAATGCTTGGTGGTTCGAAAAACGCATTATATTTTACATGATTTACATTATTACAATACCTCTCTCACCAGGCTGGCACAAACGGCTCGATTAATTCCAGCTTTGATGAAGGTCCGCCTTACGAAAAACACAATGTGATGTGATTGGTTAGCTGTCCCAGTGCTTTGTGATTGGCGAACAGCTTAGACGGTGTTTCAGTACTGCCCCGCCCCTTGCCTAAGCAGCAAGTTTAGTTAAGGATGGCTTCAATATTGCCATATCAATTTGAGCCTGATTCAGACCCAGAGAATATTGAACAGGAGGATCGCGCAGAACCTTTGCACGCATGGATATTGCAAGACATATTAGAGTGGTAACTGTTATTGTTGTTGTTTCTTTTTTGTACATCATTTTTAGATTCAATCAGCTATTTTTAAGCGTTTGTTGACCATCCTATGTACAGATAAGTCATATGATATTTTTTATTGTATTGAATTTGAAATTATAACATGAATCGCATTGAAGACGCTGTTTCTACAGTGAATTTATTTATAATCCATAGTCCCTGTTTTCCCAGCGCATATTATATTCAAACTCATTCTCTGCCAGCGAGGCGTGCTTGTGAGGGGTACATCAATGTTTCCCCGTAAGGCTGACAACACAAGCAGCACGCTCCCGTCAAAAAAAAAAAAGAAAATTACATTACAATTTTCTGAAGACAGTCGGTTTTTCCTGTCAGAAATACGTGCATAAAAAACACCCACTCCATTTATGGGAAACATAATTCATTTGTAAATTCGGCATTACATCATGTCCAGTATTGGTCGCGCGGATCAGCATTTATTACACAAAAAGTTTTTATAATGTAACCACAGCTTTACATACATAATTATTCAGAGTGGCATGTGTATCCGTGCGAAACGAGGAGGATACAACAGCACTCTTCGTCCCGTCTTGTCTGCTGCACTCAACCAAGCATTCAACCACACCCTCGGCCCCTCACACACCCCCCCCCCCATCAACCCCCAACCATGTCGAATTTACTGTGGCGGGCATTATTTTAATGATATTCTAATGGGCCTCTTTGTGACATCACAAAACCCCGGAAAACAAACGCTGTAGTCCAGACGAGCCGTTTGTTGTAGTTCTTGAAAAAGGATTTTTTTAAAAAAAACCCAAAATCTCCTTTGAGTGACTTTGTGATTTGTAAGCCTTTGAAGATCTTATTTTATGCCCAACACATCACCTACACAGGACTAATTCAAAAATTGGAAAAAGCATAATAGGACCCTTTAGAACTCACACGTTTTAGACACCATTTGCACTGCTTGTTTGCTCTATTTCGCCACAAAACAGCACTGTTTGCGTCTCTCAGCACTTGATCTTTGTTTTTTCCCTTCCTGAAGATCAGCGTTTAAATGATTCGTTTCACTTGCAATGCTCACTTATTAACTGACTTTGCTGCCACCATACTGCAGTTCTTTACTTTCACATTTAAAGTAATCTTTTCATTTTTTTTTAACTAATTTCCAACATCAGTTTTCATGTTTTATGTTTAAATATCAAAAGATATGCAGCAGTTGTAATGCAGGTTAAAGGATTCTGTTCCCTCTAGCTGCATTAAACATGTGTAATACATCTAAAGCCACTGTAAGATGCAGCTTCTGTGTTTCCTCTCCATTGCAAAGATACATTTTGTTGATACTGATTTCATTTGCTTTAATCGCCGAAATGCAAGAATTTGAAAAGTTGTTGCACACTTTTAGAGAAAAATGGCTTAAAGGTAAAAATGCCCATAAAACTTGTTGGAAAAGATTAATTTCTATCACTGCTGTGAACTGACCACACATAAGTATATCTTATATATATATCGATATATATACAGTGGGGAAAAAGTATTTAGTCAGCCACCAATAGTGCAAGTTCTCCCACTTAAAAAGATAAGAGAGGCCTGTAATTTTAATCATAGGTCTACATCAACTATGAGAGACAAAATGAGAAAAGAAATTCACATTGTAGGATTTTTAAAGAATTTTTTGCAAATTATGGTGGAAAATAAGTATTTTGTCAATTACAAAATTTCATCTCAATAATTTGTTATATACACTTTGTTGGCAATGACAGAGGTCGAACGTTTTCTGTAAGTCTTCACAAGTTTTCACACACTGTTGCTGGTATTTTGGCCCATTCCTCCATGCAAATCTCCTCTAGAGCAGTAATGTTTTGGGGCTGTCGCTGGGCAACACGGGTTTTCAACTCTCTCCAAAGATTTTCTATGGGGTTGAGTTCTGGAGACTGGCTAGGCCACTCCAGTACCTTGAAATGCTTCTTACGAAGCCAATCCTTCGTTGCCCGGGCGGTGTGTTTTGGATCATTGTCATGCTGAAAGACCCATCCACGTTTCCGATCTCAATGCCCTTGCTGATGGAAGGAGGTTTTCACTCAAATTCTCACGATACATGGCCCCATTCATTCTTTTCGTTTACACGGATCAGTCGTCCTGGTCCCTTTGCAGAAAATCAGCCCCAAAGCATGATGTTTCCACCCCATGCTTCACAGTAGGTATGGTGGTCTTTGGATGCAACTCAGCATTCTTTCTCCCAAACACGACAAGTTGAGTTTTTACCAAAAAGTTTTATTTTGGTTTCATCTGACCATATGACATTCTCCCAATCCTCTTCTGGATCATCCAAATGCTCTCTAGCAAACTTCAGATGGGCCTGGACATTTACTGGCTTAAGCAGGGGGACACGTCTTGCACTGCAGGATTTGAGTCCCTGGCGTTGCAGTGTGTTACTGATGGTAGCCTTTTTTACTTTGGTCCCAGCTCTCTGCAGGTCGTTCACTAGGTCCCCCCGTGTGTTTCTGGGATCATTTTGACCCCACGGGGTGAGATCTTGCGGGGAGCCCCAGATCGAGGGAGATTATCAGTGTCTTGTATGTCTTCCATTTTCTAATAATTGCTCCCACATTTGATTTCTTCACACCAAGCTGCTTACCTATTGCAGATTCATTCTTCCCAGCCTGGTGCAGGTCTACATTTTGTTTCTGGTGTCCTTTGACAGATCTTTGGTCTTGGCCATGGTGGAGTTAGGAGTGTGACTGTTTGAGGTTGTGGACACGTGTCTTTTATACTGATAACGAGTTCAAACAGATGCCATTAATACAGGTAACGAGTGTAGGACAGAGGAGCCTCTTAAAGAAGTAAGTTACAGGTCTGTGAGAGCCAGAATCTTGCTTGTTTGTAGGTGACCAAAAACTTATTTTACAGAGGAATTTTACCAATTATTCTTTAAAAATCCTACAATGTGATTTTTTTCTGGATTTTTTTTCTCATTTGTCTCTCATAGTTGAGGTATACCTATGTGAAAAGACAGCCTCTCTCATCTTTTAAGTGGGAAACTTGCACCAAATTGGTGCTGACTAAATACTTTTTTTGCCCCAAACTGTAATATATAGATAATATATATATATACTATATATATATATCTATTATAAAACTCAGGAGTCAGCTGTCCACGGTAGCCCTTAAGATATCAGCACAATAACACACTCGGCAAAATATCGTCTAATTATCGTTAATCGATAAAATCCAAGAACAATAGTGTTTGTCATATTGCAAAACCCAATTTTATATGTAATTTATATAATTATTGAAATACTTGTTTAAATTGATAAGATTCTACTTTCGACTCCTTTCCTTAAAAATGTTTTAAGAGGCTGAAATTAAGTTATCATTTCACACAACTGTATATTACTGTCCATATGCTTTTTACAGTAATTTTACAGTTAAATATGTTACTATAGACATTGCTCTACCCCGCTCATATGGTATTCATTTTATTTGTGCAGGTCTTAAAAGGTCTTAAAAAGTCTTAACTTGCGCTTAAAAAATCGTGCAGAACCCTGAAATAAATATTCCCAAACCAGGTTTGCTTCCAATACTATTCACTCAAAACTCACTAAAATCTGCTAACACTCACTATGGAAAATGTATAGCATCGGTACGATCTAAAACTCATCCAGTTGTCGCTACTCTTTTTATACCTAGAGACCTGATTCTCCATTTCATTTCCCTCCTACTATCATAAACCCTGAACAGAAACATGTGTGTATTTATGAAGTTGATAACATGTCACCCCATGCACTTACTGCTGATACGTTTTCCATATATAGATATATATATAATCTATTAGTATATATATTATATAAATTTTTCATTGAATATTCTTTTTTTTTTGTCCCCTCATGTTTCTTTTTCTGATTTCGTATTTAGTATTTTCATTTTCATCTGAAGGAAAAAAAAAAGTTAATGCTTCTGTTCAGACCGACACAACCATTCACATGCATCCATTCATGCCACCTACTATCAAAGAGTGAAACTGTATTTTCAGCCTGTCTGCCATTTTTCCCCCGCATTGGACAAGACAAATCAATAACAGTCAGACTGAATTCTCATGTTAATGTGAACAGGCCTTTAGAATGAAGAATGGAAGCAAAGGAGATAAACTAATCTCACCGTCTACTGTCTGTGACACACACCACATCAGTCACCTGTAGAGAGAGCTCATCCGGCTGCCTGGCCGTGTATGTCCTTGTCACCTCAACCTGCATTGCATCTAATGAAGAAATACAAACAAACATTTCAAATTAAAACAAAATAAATATAATAATAACACACTAAACACTATGACAATCTGGTATTTAAATATGCCACCCTAAATGCAAGTCAAGAATGTTTTATTTTATTTATTATTTTATTATCCACTAGGCAATAACTATCATAAACTTACAGCAATACTACACCTCAACATGCAGCATGACTTGAGGTAACATTCACATTCATGTATGTTTAGGGTTTTGTAAGTTTTGTAATGGTTATTTTGATTGGTGATTTGACAGACAGTAGCGGTGTAGTGTTGCTGTAATACACTGCAAAGCCAGAAGGTGGTGCTGCTTCGCTGAGGCTGGCTGTACTCACTCATTCTGTCGTTGTTACTGTTGTTCTGTCCCAGAGCACTGATCCAGCGGGCTCTCTCATTACTATCACAAAAGAAAACATACATCATTAACTTATAACCACTGAAGCAGTTTTTTGACTCGCAGCTGTATGTGATTTCTGTTAAAACTGTCGAAACCAAATAACAAAGAAGCTATTCCTTTATTGTTCTGGACATTCACAGACACACACCTCCAGACTCTGGTATAACAGCAGGTAAAGTTACTAGGAGAAACTTGACCTTGGTGTTGAAGCATTCATTACATTCAGTACAAGAAGTGTCTGTTCAATCTTGTAAGCTCCTTTGTGTTTGTTCAATTTTGATTGAGAACATGCCACTGCTTTTTACAGAAAGAAAGAAAGAAAGGAGAGATGCAGTGAGAAAAGAAAGAGACAGGGGATTGCATCAAATCCTTGCACGATTTGACATACTGAGTCAAATTCAGCACAAATATCCCACAGTAGAGTATTGAGAAAGTAATGGCTGGTCATCTGTCAGAAACTACTTCTCTTTTGTTAAAATATATATTCTATTAAGTTGTGAGAGAAACATACTGAGCTGACCTGAAGTGAGTCAGCCAGCCTGTGAGATTCTCAGCCCAACTGTAGAGCAGACAGACACCAGACCAGTCTCACGATCTGAGCAGACAGCCTGAGCTGCCCAGCTGCATGAGTCACGCTTGGCTCATTCTGGTCCCATTTAAAGCAGAAGGGGTCACAAAGGCCCCTTTTGCCTGTTTTATTACTGGGAACATTAATGAGCCTTGGTCCGTTGTGATTCATTCATTGACTAATTAGTGTTTAAAGAGTAATTAGTGTTTAATAGAGTCATTGACAAAGAGGGGAGGAAAGAAGATGGAAAATATTTAAGGCTAAACTCCCGTTGTACATGTAATATGACTGATTACAAATAGTTACTTGTCTAAAATGGCTTACAAGTTTCTTGAGCAACAAATCATACTAGCATAATTTCTGAAGGACCACGTGATACGAGACTGCAGAAATGTCTGCTGAAAATTCAACTGAGCCATCACATGAATAAATTACATTTTAAAATAGAAAACAATTATTTTAAATAGTTAAAATAATTATCTTGGTCTTGGTGAGCATAAGAGACTTCTTAAAAAAAGACCACACATTTTTGTTGTTTTTATAAAACAACACACAAATCATCAAAATGTGCCTGAACTGTTGCAATGAGGAAATGACACAATGACACGTGACAACCACATACAGATTTGTGCATATCCAGATATTTAATATATGTGAAGCAAACTATGAGAACAAGTATGTTCAGTTGAACCAATCTCCCTTAGCCGCATTCTGCAGGGTGTGTAGTTAGCCTGGGAAGGGCAGCTGTCTATCACATCCCTGGAATCTGAGCACACATGATCACAACATGTAGCAAACGCCTTCCTGCTGCTCTGCATTACACCAGCTGAATTACTTATCTGACATCCAGAAGCCAGTGAAAGAACAGGATAGCAAAAAAAAAAAAAAAACCCCAGCTTCCACTTCCACCCTACATAATGCTTTTAACATTAATTGAACAGTGTGGTTAAAAAAAGCTTTTTCTTAACCAATAACTTCAAATGTTCGTAATTGGTCAAAAAAACAGACACTCACCATTCCTTTAAATACGATGAAAACAACTAGTTTTTTTAGTGGTAAAAAATAACTAATTGTACTAAGGCCCATTCACATTACTTATGATAACTATAACAGTAACTAGAACTATGAAGTTCACACTACAACCTTAGGAAAACCTTAGTGACCGGTGGGCAATATGCATTTAATGTGGTATATACAGTGCCTTGCGAAAGTATTCATACCCCTTCATTTTTTTCACATTTTGTTATTTAAATTACTTTTTTTCCCACATCAATCTACACTCCATATACCATACTGACAAAGCAAAAACAGAATTTTCACAACTTCGTAAATTTATTAAAAATAAAAAACTGAAATAAGTACATTGCATAAGTATTCATACCCTTAACTAAATATTTAGCTGAAGCGCCTTTACAGTCTCAAGTCTTTTTTTTTTGTTTGATGCGACAAGCTTTGCTCATCAGCATTTGGCAATTATCTACCATTCCTCTCCTCATCTCTTCACCTCTCAAGCTCTGTCAGGTTGGATGGGGGCAGATGCACATTTTCAGGTTTCTCCAGAAATATTTAATTGGGTTCAAGCCCAGGCTCTGGCTGAGCCACTCAAGGACATTCACAGAGTTGTCTAAAGCCACTCACTTAATTGCTTGGGGTCACTGCCTGTTGGAAGTGAACCTTCTGCCAGTCTGAGGTTCTGAATGCTCTGGAATAGGTTTCTCATTAAGGCTAATTGAGCTCCCCTCAGTCCCTGCCACTGAAAAACAGCCCACAGCATGAGGCTGCTACCAGCACACTTTACTTTTGGGATGCTACTCTGCAGGTGATGAGCAGAGCTGGTTTCCTTCAAACATGATGCTTGGAATTGAGGTTCATCAGACCAGAGATCTTGTTTCCTTTATGTGCTTTTTTGTAAATTCCAAGTGTGTTTCATGTGTCTTCACTGAAGAGAGAATTGAGTCTTGCCACACCTCCATAAAGCCCAAATCGATGGAGTGTTGCAGTGATATTTGTCCTCCTCTAGATTTCTCCCATCTCCACATATGATCATGGAGCTCAACTAGAGTGACTATCAGGTCCTTGGTCACCAGTCTAACCAAAGCCCTTCTCCATCGATTGCTCAGTTTGGCCAGGAGGCCAGTTCTAGGAAGAGTCCTGGTTGTTTTAAACTTTTTCCATTAAGGGTAACAGAGACTACATTCTTCTGTGACCCTTCAATGAAGCAGAAATTTTTTCTGAACTCTTCCACATATGTGTGGCTTGACGCAAACCTGTTTCTGAGCTCTACAGGCAGTTTTTTTTTTTTACCTCAGGGCTTGGTTTTTGCTCTGACATTATCAGCTGTTAGACATTTTATTAAGACACGTGTGCCTTTCCAAATAATACCCATTCAACTGAATTTGCCACATGGTAACTTTAATCGAAGGGTATTAACATCTACAATCAATATGAATGCTCCTGAGCTAAATTACAACTGTCCCAGATAAGGGTATGAATACTTATGCAATGGAAATCATTTAGGTGTTTATTTGTAATAAATTTGCAAAGATGTTAAAAACCAGTTTTTTTTTTGCTTGACAATTATGGTGTATGGATTGTAGATTGTTGTGGAAAAAAACTAATTTAAAGCAGTTTAACATAATGTAGCAACAAAACAAAATGTGAAAAAAATTAAGGGATATGAATACATTCGCAAGGCACTGTATAATTGTAAATATGTTCCAGGTCGTTTATTTGCCCAACATCCTGCTGCCATCTGGTGCTATGATTATAACTGAATATTGTCCTTTAGATGTCTTCAGGCCATGACTTTTTCCAAATATGTGAAGTTTGGTGCAGTTTGGACATTGCATGTTTAAGTTAGTGTGAAACAAGTCATTTCCTGGTGCCAGCAGGTGGCGCTATGATTATAACTGAATATTGGCCTTTAGATGTGTTCAGGTCAGGACTATTATCAAACATATTAAGTTTGGTGCAGATTGGACATTGTATGGCTGAGTTACAACAACGTAATTTTCCATGGCGAAATATCGAAATTTGTCAGGCCGCCACGGACAAGCCCTTCAACGAAAACTCAAGATCTTCACAATTAAACATCACAAAGGCCTTTAGATTAGACTGACCAATTCTGTTGATGTCATTAAATCTCTAGAAAGCATATACAATGTCACTTCCTGTTGCCAGCAGTTGGCGCTATGGCTATAACTGAATATGGGCATGTGTTCAGGACAGGACTCTTTTTAAAGGGGTCATACATTATTTTTTTTTATTATTATTTTAAAATGTTCACTTAGGTTCACTTATAATGTTAGTGTGATTTTGCACAGTCTGTTTTTATAGGCAGGGCGCATTCAAGTAAATGCATGCCACTGCTATGATTGGCTAACAGTTTAGCTCATTAAAATAACAGATAGATGCTGCAGTGACATACCGGAAACAACATGGTAATTTGGGTTAAAAACTATAAAATACTCAGTATGTATCAATACATATGCAATAGTGGTAAAGCCATTTACTCACTTATGTGTTGCGACATTACGGTTGGATCCACTCAGACTCAGCGCTGCCATCTTTGGTTACTTTTCTTTAAAAAGTGCATCATATTGTCTTGTTTAAAAATGAATCGGTAGCAAAGTAAAGCAAACAAACCAACAGTGTTTCACTGACGTGATCTGGAGCTCTTTGCTAATTTTATCCCGTGTTTACACCGGATGCGAGTGGGGCGGCATGCAACTATAGACAACAGAACCCATTATAATCAGCGATTCTGTCTACACTGGTTGCAGCACACATTGGCACAACAGTAGTGAAGAAGAAGAAGAAGAAGAAGAAGAAGAAGAAGAAGAAGAAGAAGAAGAAGAAGAAGAAGAAGAAGAAAAAAAAAAAAAAAGAGAAGAAGAAGAAGAAGAAGAAGAATTCCAGGAGGGCCCGAGCACCAAAAACTTCAGAAAATCAACATCCATGAAAGAGCTGCAATTGCTCAAATTTTAATCACAGACACTACAAAAGATTGTTTGATGATCATAAAACCTGGACAGTTAGACCTTCGACATCAACATCAACATCTGCCCTGGTCAGCTTAATCACCTGACTTGAAAATATCAAACCACTGTGAACAGTTTTGAAGAGAAGATTGGGAAGATTGCTTCCTTCAACTTCTCTGAAACAACTGGCAGATGATTTGATAGACGAAATTCCACTAGACTACTCAAAAGTTGTATGGATGTATTCTAAGGTTGGAAGCTTAAAACACCACAATAGTGCCTATTTCCCAGCTCTTCGCATTATTTTGTCCAAGACCTGTAACATGCATTTAAAGAATAGAAGATTTTACATTTCATGCCAACTTCAATAACTTGTATCAACCAAGCCTTATTTTCCAAACACCAGAAAGGCAAGCAGCACCAAGAAGACCTCACATCTCCACTGTCTGGTATCCTGCATGCTGCACTGCTTTAGCAGGCTCCCACATGCTTCCTACAGCTGAAGGCCAAAATTCCAGACCTATCACCTTCAAAGATTATTTTACACAAGGTGAAAAGTCAATGAAGGCATCAGAGCACCAGTACGTCTGGAAGTAAATATTCAAACTCGACCCGAGGCACAGTAAGGAAACAGAGGAATATCTAAAAAACATGAAGATGAATGAGGTATCTTGAATGAGGCAGCACAAATTTAGTTTAGTGGACATATGGTGCACAGTATTTACACTTACAGTATTGATGGTTACTCCTACTGAATACTAAATGAGGCACTTAGTGAGGCAGCAGGCGACAAGGCAGTGAGACAACTCAAGCTCCTGAAAACTGTTTGGCTGCCTAGCAACGGAAGGAACAATATACTGTCTCTACAGTCGACTGAGCACAGCACACATAGACGTAGCTGATGACGTCACAATGGACTCCAAAATAATTTTCTAAGAAATGGGGAGTCAGGGGTTATCCATAACAATAACATTCATGCATACCCACCATGGGGGAGAATTGTGCCACTCACACCAGACAAAAGAGCTGGTTTAGCAGTATCGAGCTGTTATTAGACACTCAATTGGGTGGAGCCTGACAGAGGTCCAGAAATGTGGGAGAACTTGTCATGTGTTGACGAAGGTTCCTCAGAAGAACTACAGTCATGCTGACTCTTCACCAAGAGCAACAGTAGTTAGGCATCTTTGTTATGTAAGTGGAACGGCAACATACTAAGCTATAATTACACTTTCAGAAACAGATAACATGTTATCTCATTTACAGGAACACACAGTCATGAACTATGGCTGTTTCAAAACCTAGTGAGCTGCCTACCAAATCAGCATCTTTGGGCATTATAAAAGCGTTTCTCCATTTAAGTTTACATTTATAAATGAAAGTAAGGATCTAACTTCTGCTCAGGGTTATGAGATCCTCAAAAGACAGCTACTTCATTCACTTACTTGAAAAGCTTAATTGAAAAAGATTATAATCTTTTATTCAATAGAATATAATGTTATCAGCGAGAGAAAGAGAGAGTGAAAGAGCGGGAGAGAATGAAAATAAAGAATAGAGAGGCAAACATAAGATCTTACAGTCTTAAAGTAAAATTTCTGTGTGGTGCTTGCTAAACTCAGCATTACAATGTTCAGAGCATTGTGAGGGGTTGCCAAGGGGGAGTTATATGTTTGCTTAGGTGTTCTGAGTGGCTTTCATGTTGCTATGCTGTTGCTAGGGTGTTTTGGGTGGTTGCTAGGTGGTCATTTACTGGCTCAAGTCAACAGGACTGCCCAAGTCTATCTGATATTCTGGTATTTTGATATGACTCTTGTCCTTCTGAACTGTCATTTCTAGGCATTTTTCCATCCAAATGGAGCACTGAGAACTTATCAAACAACTGCGTGGAACCAAAGCATATTACCCACTTAACTGGATGACAAAGGTCTTTAACTGCTGTTTAAAGGTCTGTATCATTCCCCAAGCTTTTAAAGCAAATATGTTTACAGACACAGTGGAGCCAGAAAGAATGTTTAACTGAACAGGTTATTTACATGGAGAAGTCTTCAAGATACAGAAGCTATGACGGTCTTAATTTCTAAAGGTCCGAAGAAGGGAGGAAGATGATTATGTGAAACCATTTTTTTCAGTTCTTGGCACTAAGTACATCAGCTACAGTTTCAAACAAACCCGGATTCAAAACCACCAACCACTATTACAAGAGAAAGAGTAAGGTAGATCAGGAAAGCAAATCAATACTCAATATCTCAGTTCATGTTTGTTCAGTACACTGGGCGAATACCTGAAAAAGGATTATATTCTGATAAATCTTGTGCTGGTACATTCACTCCTGCAGTGTGATGACTGATGGGGTGGTAAAACACATAGAAACTCCCTGTGAAGGAGCAGTTCAAATCTGTCATTTCAATTAAAGGGTATGTCAGTACATGTCTAGTTCAGTAACCTCAGACAGATACAGAATCACTCGCATTACTCATCAAGCGACATAAATGAAGGTGTAAGCATGTTGATTTGAAGATAAGCAAACTAAATGCAGCAAGTCATGGTTCCCACATCTTTGACACAATGATTATAGAAATAGAAAATAGATTTTAAAATAGATTTTAATAGTAATCCACATTCCCTGTTTTTACAGTAATTTTGATCAAATAAATGCACCCTTGTTGAGCATAAGAGACTCCTTATAAAAACATTTAAAAAATCTTACAGACCCCAACTGTAGTTGTAGTTGACTTTCTGGCCAATTAAATATTTTAGGATTTTTAGTCTTTTCCCCAAAAAAATTATATTAAATTCCAAAGACTTTTTAAGATTTCATTATCCTTATTGGTAACACTTTAGTTTAGGGACCAGTTCTCATTATTAACTAGTTGCTTATTAGCATGCATATTACAAGCATATTGGCTGTTTATTAGTACTTATGAAGCACATATTAATGCCTTATTAGTTAATTATGAGTTAATAGTGAGAATTGATCCCCAAACTAAAGTGTGACCAAAATTATATATGATTAAATTGCTGAATGATAGGCAAAAAAATACTTACAGTAGCTCCACCCCCAAGATCATGGTCACATTGTCACCAGAGTGGTTGCTGCGGAATCTGATCTGGAACAGGTAGTTGGCCACGTTCTGTCGTGACGTCAGCATTCCCGCAGTGCCACGGACTGGAGAGAGATTCAGGTCTTCTGCCTGACACGACCCCACACAGATCTGATCTCTAAGTGCATAGTCTATAACTGTCTTTTTTTTATAACTATCACTACTGAGAACGGACAGAAAGAGGATGAGAAAACAGTCAAAGAATTTATAGATTGAAAAAAAATATTAAAGGTTAAATCACTTTTATCAGACATATTCCATCACTCACCAAACAATTGTATCTTTTGCATTTTACAGTGCATAGTAGAGCTACGGGAAGTCGTGGTCATAAGGTGAGAGAGTACCAAGGTTGCGGTGAGTCTCGTACTGGCAGGGATTGTAGGTGGGGGGAGTGAATGTACAGCGCTCTCTCCCATCTTCATTACCACGACTGAGGTGCCCTTGAGCAAGGCACTGAAGCCCCAACTGCTCCTTTCCCCCCCCCCCCCCCCCCCCCCCCTGGCCCGCAAGCAAAAGATGGGCCACTGCTCCGGGTGTGTGTTCACGGTGTGTGTGTGTTCACTGCTGTGGTGTGCACTTTGGGATAAATGCAGAGCACTAAATTCCGGGGAAGTATGGTCACCATACTTGGCCACATGTCCCGTCACTTACAAAAAATTCGAGAATATAGGTGAACCATACAGACGATATTTTGAGAAATATCTCAAGTTATTATTGTTGTTATTATTAACTTAATTTCTGTCGATTTGATTGCACAGATACTATTTGAACTGAACTGAGCTGGACGATGACATCACTGAATCAATGATGAACTGACTTTAACTGAAACATTGTTTTCTATTGTCCTCTTTCATTATCGACACACAATTTACCTGTTTAATATTGTAAAGCTGCTTTGACACAATCTGTATTTTATAAAGCACTATATAAACAAAGGTGACTTCACTTGACTATTATTATTATTGGTTGAGGATGAGTAAATAACAGAATTTTCATTTTTGGGTGAACTATCCATTTAATGCAATTTTATTTATTTTTTTAAGGAAGTGAAAAATGTCCTTGACATATTTGTAAAACAATAAAATACATATTTGTCTACTTAAATTTGTAGAAAGATGTCCTGACACATTTGTTATATAAACAACTGACCCATCTGTACAATATATTAAACAAACTGTATTTCTGTCTGCAGTAAAGATAAAATATTTCTCTATTAAACAATGATCTGAGACCATGTTTGACCTCTAAAACTGACTTTTTACTGTTTGATTTAGCATGTTCATGTGTATGCAAGTGCTATTTACAGTATAGCACTTTTAAGCATATAAATGCTAGTGGTGTAGCATTAGTCAGCATGTCTTTAGCCAGATAATTAACTGAAACTGTGTTTGTGTAGAGAGATAATTGAATAATCGGAGTCAGATCCTCCTGTTCAGTTCCTGAACAACCTCTGGGCTCTGCCCGACACAATCACAATGCATTTACATTCCACAGACAGAGAGGGACCATTACAATTAAACTAAAGTCTGGAAGAAACAAGCTGACCAAGAAAGAGTCAGTGTGACAGAGCGACAGAGACCAACTAAAATAGCTATTAGGAAGCTGAATGTTAATAAGCAGCCCAAATGTTATGATGCCTGCATTCACTTACACCATTGAAAATTGATTTTAGTAAAAAAAAATTAGTGGACATTTATAAGTTCTTTGCCATAACATTTAAAACTCCATATATTGCTTATAATTATTTATTATCTTTAAAAGACATTTTATATCAGTGCAACCGTGCTTCAAAAGAAAGAGCTTTTCAAAACGTGGAAAAGAACGAGTGTGAAGCTGACTGTGGTGTCAACTCACATTACCTGCTTCTAGGTAAAAACATTGTGCTTGAACTCACTGTAAAAAATACGACGTACTGTATGCTCTGCACCTGGGAGACAGGAAATCTCTCCATACCAGCAGGTGGCAGTAGTCTGTATTTGTCATTCAGAAAGGGAAAGCAGAAGAACTAGAACTGCAGATTTAAAGGGGACATATGATGCTATTTTAAAGATCATTATTTTGTGTATTTGGTGTAACAGAATATGTTGACATGCTTTAATGTTCAAAAAACATTATTTTTCAAATACTGTACATTATTGTAGGTCCTCTATGCTCCGCCTCTCTCAAACACGTAGTTTTCAACAAAGCCCCGTCCTTTGACAAGCGCAGTCTGCTCTGGTTGGCCAGCTGACCCAGTGCATTGTGATTGGCCGAACACCACAAGCACGCGTCGGAAATGTAACGCCCCTTACCATAATCGCGCGCTTCAAGCTTTCAAAGTAAATATCAAGTTGTTAAGTCGTTAGTTTTACCATCAGTTCAAGCCCGAAAGGGCATCCATAAAATGCATTGCACAAATTCGAACATCTGGGTTGTGCTGTTCGGTTGTAAATAAATCTTAACCAATGATTCCTAATTTCATCTACTTCCGGAAGGCCAAATAAAGTGCTTTTGCTTTCGCACTGAAACACACAGTGTCTCCCTGACATCGCTGCATCGACACTACTGCATTCCTGAAACCACGCCTTCTTTCTTTGCGGGGACATTTGGGCGGCATTATGCTAATATTTCACATTATTGAGTTAGATATGTGGGGGCGTGTTAGAACGAGCCGTTTTAGGTAGGCGTGGCTGACTCTTAACGTTTATAAAGAATATATCTTTGGATTTGAGACTATAGTCTTTGCAACTTTACAGATCTTATCTATTCACAAACAGCTTGGAACACTCCAAAGAAAAAGGAAAAATTGAAATCGCATCATATGACCCCTTTAAAACAAAGCAGCACTGTCTTGTATCGGCTATATCATGATATAGCCTATAGTCTACAATGACAGCTCAACCATACAATATTGTGATACATAAATATATCTGTACAGTGCTTAATGGACTGCTTAATGTTATTGACACATTAGAGCAATAAATAAACATGCATAAATGAGGAAAAAGTGCAGGACGTACTTAGTTAAAATAAAACAATAAGCCCCAAGAAGCGGTGGTTTTTTTCTGTGGTTTAAATGTGATTTTAGAACAGCTAAGGGGAACTGTAAAAAAGACAAACCCCTTGATCTGTTCTAATCACTGTAAACTATGGCTTCATGGGGTTTATTGCTTTAAAAAATAAATGAATAACAATAAAAAGTCACAGAGCCTGGCAAGATTTCATCAAATAAACAGTGACAAAATGTAACAAATGTGACCTGTGCTGGCAAAATGAGTCACAATGAGCAAATTTAAAAAATGAGTTATTGTTTATGTTCACATTAAAAGGCCATTCCGAACCCCGACCCTGACCCCCCCTGCGCTACACCCGTTTGATGTTGATTAGAGTCAGCAAAGTCAATTTGAGAACAATTGACTTAAAGTTCTGAAGTTCTAAAGCAAAATAACCAGAGCAACGGTGCATCTTTCTCCAGTTCTTTTAATAATAATTACTATATAATATAACAAGATAGTATTTTTGATTTTATCTTGTTATTATAAAAAAGAAACAGATGAAAAAAACATAATAATGCATTACCTTTTCATTTTACATATACAGGTGCATCTCAATAAATTAGAATGTCATGGAAAAAGTTCATTTATTTCAGTAATTAAACTCAAATTGTGAAACTCATGTATTCAATAAATTCAATGCACACAGACTGAAGTAGTTTAAGTCTTTGGTTCTTTTATTGTGATGATTTTGGCTCACATTTAACAAAAACCCACTAATTCAATCTCAACTAATTAGAATACTTCACAAGACCAATAAAAAACATTTTAGTGAATTGTTGGCCTTCTGGAAAAGTATGTTAATTTACTGTACATTACTCAATACTTGGTAGGGGCTCCTATTTCTTTAATTACTGCCTCAATTCGGCGTGTCATGGAGGGGATCAGTTTGTGGCACTGCTGAGGTGGTATTGGAAGCCCAGGTTTCTTTGACAGTGGTTTTCAGCTCATCTGCATTTTTTGGTCTTTTTTTTCTAATTTTCCTCTTGACAATACCCATAGATTCTCTATGGTGTTCAGGTCTGGTGAGTATGCTGGCCAGTCAAGGATGCGCTGATCCGATATTCATATCGGGTATCGGCTTCGATAGTGCCATTTTTCTCGGATCGGGCAGAGAGAGCCGATCCAAATCCGAGAGTTTTTTTCTCGATTGTGCGAATTATTGTGTTACTTCTGAAGCCATACGATAGCTTAGTGTGAGCTACATATGAATATTTAAGTCTTTACATTAAAGTTCACACAAACTCTTTTTTCTCCGCTGTGGCTGTCAGTCATTAGTTCAGCCTTTAAACCCTGGTCGCGTGGTTGTCCAAAAAACTACTTGAGGAAGAGTAAAAGAGTAGCCTAAAAGTACTCATGAGTATTGAGTACTGAACTGTGGATTCTACCCCCTCATAATAAACACCGTACACCGCAATTTACACATTTTAAAAAAACGTTGTACATTCTGTAATTCACATTATCTTATTTGTCATAAAGAATGAAGAATATCTATCATCCAGCAGTTTTAATTTTGACTGCCAACTCTTTAAAATACATCAAAACAGCACGGAAGAAAAGATGAAAGTTATTGCTCAGTCAATCATTCCCAATTTAATCATAAAGTTTGGAAAAATAGATTAAAATCATGTGTAGGCAAATGGTCTACTGTGTGTGACAGAAAAATAGTAATGTTTAGAACAGTGTAAATACAAACACCATTAGAAACCCATAGTTCAGCATCACACACCATGATATGGGTTAAAACGAGAGACCATTTCTCTCCAAAACGGTGCCAGTATTAGCGTTTTGCAATAAAGAAATAAGAATAACTAAACTTGATAATTGATGTTACAATTTTAACATAAATGCACATTGTTCTAGAAGAATGGCATCATGCCATACCTTTTACACATTTACTCGAATTGTTATGCTGATAATACAATTTGTAAGGAAAAATGCATTAAATAGCAAAGTATTTCTGGGGAAACTTTTTCAAAGGAAAACACACACACACACACACACACACGCATGTCTCTTTGCTGAGCCGCGGCGGTCTCGGTGAATCAGCAGCATCCACAACTGAACGGAACAAAAAAGTGTTAAACTTGAAAATTGTTTATGCGCGAGTGCACTTGCTAAATGAAGGCGGATTGTATAAAAATGGATTTAAAAAAAAAAAACGTTTATTAACGAGCTGCAGTTTTATTACATCACGCACTGGCACAGATGAGGTATATTAACTCCAGGGGTCAACAATAAGGTGTAGATTGGTCCTCAATTTGTGTTTCCAACACACTTTTTCACAGCGCGCATCTCGCGCTCAAACTCATCAAAAGTCAACAAGTTCCACAAGCAACAACGACTTATCCAAGTGACCGCTGCAGAACGCACGCGAGAGAGAGACGAGGCTGTCTCATAAGTGAGTGGGAATTTACCGAACGTGGCACTTGCGTGAGTTAACACTGTACGCAATACCCGCAACCTCACACCAAATTTCAGGCCGTGTAGATAGGCAAACATAGCCTATATACAAATCATTTAGTAAGCAGAAATCCGAAATTTACCTTAACATATTAAGTTAGAGGAAGATGCGACTGAATTGATGCTTGAAGAATGCACTTCCAGCAGCCATGATAAACAGTTGGCAGTTAAAGTTTTCTATGCACAATTTGATTTGACGAAAGTCACGAGACCTATTACTATCTATCCAATCACGTTGATGGATAAAAATAAAATTAAAATAAGCATGTAACGACCACAAACGGAGGAAAATAGTGGAGTAAAAGTACAGATACATCACTTAAAATGTACTCAAGTAAAAGTAAAAGTACACAATTTTTAAACTACTCAAAAAAGTACAATTACTGATAAAAACTACTTAATTACTGTAACGCGAGTATTTGTAATTCGTTACTTCACACCCCTGGAAGTAGTCTGTATCTAGTAGATTGTGAAAGAATGATTATCAGTTCCACACACAGAGATATATAAATTCTACATTTATTTAAATGAGGGGAAAAACTTCACTGGTATCGGATCGGTATCGGCCAATACCGAACCCTAGGTATCGGAATCGGTATCGGAAGCGAAAAAGGTGGATTGGAGCATCCCTACTTCGAAATGCTGCAAAATGAACTTTCAAAGAACACCTGAAAGAAAAAAAACGAAGAGTACACACAGAAAGCTGCCTCTTTCAGACAGCATGCAATCCCAAATTCAGATTTCGTTTTAAAGTTATGAAACATGCATGTTGAATATTAGCTTTGCCTAAAATCTGATTTTAAAAAGTTAAACAACAGATATGACAAATATATTTTCATAATTTCTACCTAGCTGTAGTTATCTACATAATGGGGTTGGTTGGCTCCAATGAAAACAGACTGAGCAACTTTAGGCTTAAGTCTGTTGGTGCAGAAACTCAAAAGTTTCCACCTCAATGTAATCTTCCTCCAAAAAATGTTCACTACAAACTCTGGGCTCTTTTTTTCAGTGCTGCTAGTCAGCGAAGCAGTACTGTTCTCCATTTCAGCAACAATTTATGAAAATGTACTCTTTTGCCCTTAGTATTAACACTGTGAAACTCATTTTCTTCAAATAATTCACAATATAGAAATGATGCTTTTAATATAATTTAAAGGTGCATTAAAACAATACAAGGTCCAATACAAAACTTGGAAAGCAACAGAAGTTTAGTAACTAACTAACTGAAGATTAATTACGTTTCCCCACAGAGACCATCCCACTCTGCACTTAGTGGCTGTAGAACACGAGCAGGACAGAGCCCATCTCGTCTCATAACTTCTTTTGTAGTTCTTTCTCTCACTAAAGCCATTAAGTACACAGTCTTGTACCTTTGTGTTTTTGTCCGATTTTCATTTTCTTTTTTGCTTCAAATAGAAAGATTGTAATGTCATGATTCTCCTTGCAACTTGTTGGCTTGGTTCATGGCTTATTACGCTCAGAGGTGGACAATAACGAAGTACATTTACTTGAGTACTGTACTTAAGTACACTTTTTGAGTATCTGTACTTTATTTGAGTATTATTTTTTCTGGAAACTTGCTACTTCAACTTCACTGCATTTGAAAGACAAATATCGTACTTTTTACTCCGCTACATATCAAGGTCCCCAAGTAGAAAGTCGTTATATGTAGCAGTTTTTCCAGTGTGTGCATTTTCAGATTCACTGAACCCTTTTTTCTGCGAAAATCCGGCCTGCGATCTGCCAGGACCTTACAGTGTTGCCAAGCCTTACAGTATTTCTAAGCCTGCAGTTTTCCGCCTAGCTTTGGTTGATTTTTTTCTCCGCAAATCTGGCAACCTCGGGACCTTCCCCGCTAAACTAATGTAAACGTCTGTGCTACTGCACTGCTAAAAGGGCTCTAAAAAGGCAAATAAGATAATAAAAGATGAAAAAGGCACATATTTATAGTGTGGTATGATCATCTGTGTGTTCGCCACATTGATTTTAAATAGACAACTGGTTTTTTATGGGGGTGGGGGGATTTGTTTTTTTATGCTTCCGTAAATAAAAATGAAATCACCTTGATCTACTGACCAGAAAAAATGTATAGTTTTATTCTGTGATGAACCGCATGTGTAGTGGGTTACTCATTAAATTAACCCTGTTTGTACATAGTAGAAACTATTTTGAATATGGTATTTGCTGGGAAATCCAGGTATCCACAAATGTACTATTATTCACTATAGTAACAATAATTCTCTATTTGTAGTAACAATACCAGTAACCACAAATTAACCGTTTCATTATAGTAACTAAGTTAATATTGTAGTAAACTATGGCAAACAAATGTAGGGATATAGATCCATAAAAAATGGCTGCTATTACCATATATAATAAACCTTACTACTCAGGCCTACTGGTAAATTGCTGTTAAAAACTGGTTAAGGGAGTATATAAATCTGAACATATTTTATTGTCAAAAAAAGAATCAAACTTTTTTTTTTGCAAATAAATGATCAAATAGGTTAAATCAGGGCTGTCCAAACTCGGTCCTGGAGGCCGGTGTCCTGCAGAGTTTAGCTCAAACCCTAATTAAACACACCTGAAAAAGCTAATCAAGCTCTTACTAGGCATAGGAACTTCCAGTCAGGTGTGTTGAGGCAGGTTGGAGCTTAACTCTGCAGGACACTGGCCCTCCAGGGCCGAGTTTGGGCAGCACTAGGTTAAATGATTTCACACAGGTCAAAATGTTTTACTCACTCCCTTTTTTTAACCACATTGGAATCGAAACTGGGAATCGATAAGAATCGGAATCAATAAGCAGAATCAGAATCGGAATGAATAAAAATTAAAACAATACCAAACCCTAGCCACATGTTGTAACGTTCACTGATTTATGAGCATTTTATGAACACTGATCAGTTGATTGCAAAATTCAAAAAGACGGTTCTTTGGTGCAACTTGCACACCCATGGCCATACTGAGAGAGTATGTTCCAGTATTCTGAAAAGACTAAAGATTTGTTTTCTTTTCAATGTTTGCTTTGTTTGCCTAAAATTACTAATTGGGGAAGTCGTGGCCTAATGGTTAGAGAGTCGGACTTGTAACCCAAAGGTTGTGGCTTCGAGTCTAGTATCGGCAGGGAATGTAGGTGGAGGGAGTGAATTTACAGCACTCTCTCCACCTTCAATACCACGACTGAGGTGCCCTTGAGCAAGGCACTGAACCCCCAACTGCTCCCCGGGCGCCGCAGCATAAATGGCTGCAGTGTGTGTGTGTTCACTGCTGTGTGTGTGCGCATTTTGGATGGGATAAATGCAGAGCACTAATTCCGAGTATGGGTCACCATACTTGGCCACATGTCACGTCACTTTTACTTTCAAAATGCACATAGCCTTCAATATCTCTTTGAAAAATAACTTTGTAACTTTTAAACAAGTATTAAAATGAGTTCAATGTAGCTGTAGGAGTGTTAAATAAAAAATTAAGTTGAATATCTTCATTCAGTTGTTCCATTTCTATAGGTGTGGTAACATAAAAGCTCTTAATTCCAAAGATAATACAAGCTAATCAGTGTATTCAGTAGGTTGCATTAGTGGCATAAGGTATTGTAAGTATACAACAATGTGACAATAAAACAATGCATTTACTTTTTACTTTTGATTACTTAAGTAAAAACAAACCCTTGTTAAAAAAAAAAAAAAAAGGGGGGCATTTGGTTTTTTCGTTTTTTCGTACTTTTACTTAAGTAAAAACCTGTCTTTACAACTTTCACTTGTAGTGGAGTAGTATTTGACCAGTAGTATCTGTACTTTCACTCAAGTAATGCAGTTGTGTACTTTGTCCCCCTCTGATTACGCTTTAACAAAGACATTTTTAAAAACTCTATGGAAAACATACATCCGGAACTTTTTCTCACTGTTGAAAAAGTGAGTGGGCACTAATGCACTTGCGGAGTTTTAATAAGAATCAGTGTATATTTATTTCAGAAGAGTGAAGAATATGCATCGTTTTATTTTACATTTGATTATTCCATTTCTATAGTATTTCTAACCTGAATGCTAGACTTAGTGTACTTGGAAAAACTTAAAACAATGCTTTTGTCATTTGTATCTTTGATTTATTGTATTTGCCCTATTAAATAAATAAAGTAGCTGTACTGAGATATATTTTGTTATCGTGAATAAGATTTAGATCATAATGCCCACCCCATGTGTGTCCACACGTTCATTAGTTTGTGTGGATGTGTATGCACAAATATATAACAATCCTGCCAATTTAGCCCAGGCCCTGGCAATCTGTCGGAGACACCGACAATATCTACCTGTCTCAGTCCTGGCCCCAGGGGGCACCTGGACTGGCACTAATCAAATTTTAACCAGCTTTCCCATCCGAGTGCTGGACAATTATACTACTGTCTGCTCCTGACATATCATATTATAACTACATATTACAGGATCCAGCAGGAAGTTTCTATCAGTTGAGCAATCAGATGTTCCTACCACTGTAATGACATCCTCTCCAGCAGCCAAGAAATGTTCCAGCACCAGAACAAAACATTCACACACATTCATCCAAACACACACACAGGCCCCTGTGCTGGTATGAAAGGAATGCTGTATTTAGATAAATAAAAATCCAAGAGATGGATGATGTCATTGCTGTACGACACTGAATCTTTTTGTTAAACTTCTTGTACACTTACACTCTGATACTCATAAAATAATTTAATCATTCGACACCTACAGTAACAACAGTGTACTGAACATAATGTCCTTTTCTATTGTTTATAACACTTATAAACCTTATTATTATCCAAAATGGATATGCAAAATAAAGCAAAGACTTCTGCCTATACATGTGTGAATGTTTATCTGTGAGAAAGAGAGATTCATAAATAAAAAGGAGGAAAAATAACCAGCTGCTTTTCAGCACGAGTTACATAACCAGAGAAAATGAGTAAAAAACAGTGGACCGGAAAGACAGAGAGAGAGAGAGAGAGAAAAAAAAAAAAAAAAAAAAAAGGGGGGGGGTGGGGGGGGGGGGGGGGGGGGATAAGTGGAGAGTGTGATGGCGTGCACAGGTTTTTTTTTTGCTTCAGATCTGAGCAAGTAGCGTAACTCCCCACACATACTATACAGACCTCGTATCAGAATGAACATCACACATTGACTGAATAAACCTTTTCTTTTTCCTCTTTCTTTATTTTTCTGTTAAATCCCAGACAGAGTGTTTATGGGCCGTATTTGCCAGAATGGAGTATAAATGAAAACCATCTTACTTTCTTGGAGGTTATCCCCTTTGTCATAGCGTGCAGAATGTTCCCAAAAATGACCAGAACAACACAACACAAAAAAAAAAAAAAAAAGGAGCTCTGCTAACTACATGACTCATTCACAGAATGACTGGCACTGTTGTAGCAGCAGGGAGCAGACACTATACAAACGGGCTGAAAAAATACAAAAACAGATTACTCTATAATACTATTTTTACTCTATATATTGATACAATCAACGTTTCCTCAAATTTTTTTTCATGCCGAGCAAAACTTTTCTCTTTTGGACGGACATTTCGGCCATCTGAGCAAAAACCAGACCTGTACAGCGCGTACACAAAAAAGTGTGTAACTTTTAATATGCTATTTATATTTGATTTGACACTTGATGTAACTAAATGATGCACATTTTAGGTTACCCGAGAAAACATTTTTACAGTATAATACACTGCGTTCGAAGGTTTGTGTCAGTACCCTTTTTAAAAGAAGTTTCTATGCTCACAAGGCTGTATCTATTTGATAAAAAATACTGAATATTATTTCACAAAATAATATTGTGAAATATTATTGCAATTTAAAATAAACGTTTTCTATTTGAATACACTTTAAAATTGTATTTATTAATGTAAAGCAAAGCGGTCACATGATCTTTCGGAAATCATTCTAATATGCTAATTTATCATCAATGTTGGAAACAGTTGTGCTGTTTAATATTTTTATGGAAACCATGATACTTTTTTCAGGATTCTTTGATCAATAAAAAGTTAAAAAGAACAGTGTTTATTCAAAATAGAAATTTTGTGTTACAATATACACTATACTATTCAAAAAGTTTGGGTCAGTACTGTTCTTTCTTTCTTAGTTCTTTTTTTTAAGTAATACGTTTATTCAGCCAGGAGTGTTAAATGGATAAAAAGTGATAGTAAAGACTTCTATTGCTAAAAAAGATTTCTATTTTTAAAAAATGCTGTTCTTTTTAACTTTTATAGCCTAATCAAAGAGAATCCACACAGCACATACCAAAAAGATTAAGCAGCACAACAGGTTTCAACACTGATAATAAATCAGAATATTAGAATGATTTCTGAAGGATCATGTGACACTGAAGACAGGAGTAATGATGCTGAAAATTCTGCTTCGCTTCACAGGAATCCTTTATTTTAATGTATATAAAAATAGGAAACCAAATAGAAATTGCAACTAGCCTAATCGTACACAATATTACTTTTTTTTTTCCACTGTATTTTTGATCAAATAAATTACAGCCGTGAGAGCATAAAGTGACGCAGTAAATAAACAAGGTAAATTATTTATTAGCTTTATAATATAGGCCTAACTTAATATAATATAATATCAAAAGAAACTGAAGCATTTAAACTGATAGAATATAATAGAAAACAAACTGAAGCATTTAAACTGAGATCTGCAAGTTAAATATTTTCAAAGAAAAAAAAAACGTGAATGTGAATTCTTCTATAGCTATCTAAACATCCCTATGAAGTACAGTTTGCACAATACACCTGTGTGACTGTAAATGTCTCTGAGTTAGGCACGTGCAGAGGGGGGTTGCGGTGGGTGTGAGCACCTGCCCCCTTTCCCTTGATGCCCAACGTGCCCTTTGGTCAAGGCAATCATATTTTTTTTTTAATTTTTTTTTTTAGTAAACACCATTTGTGAAGGCCTAGCCCAATCTAAACTATTAGTAAAATTGGATGAATATAATTTTACGCCATAATAAAATATCACAAGGAGCCATCATACGTCCGCGGATGACCGGTATGGAAGTTCTCAGCGGAGCGGTGTGCTTGAATACTTATATTATTAAATTATTATTATTTACAGACCGGCGTTAAGAGAGCATGCCAGCTGTTTATAGCCTGTGAAAGTTAGGTTAGCTGCAGCAAGGGGCTATAATATTTTGTTCAATATTTTCCTAATGACAATTTTATGATCGGTTTATAAAGGCTACTACGAGCACCTTTTCTCACAGAATAAGGCAGGAAATATATTCTATAGTTTCTATAGGCTACTAAATGGTATGTCAATCAGTACTGCATTATTCATAAAGTTTATTTATTACCTGGAGATAACTTGAAAAACACACATAAACCGTATATTTTCGCAACCGTGTGTTTACTGTCGTCACGTTTTTTCTGCTTTTTATTCAACTCAGCTACAGCAATAGCCGGATGCTTTTGTCCATATTAGGGATTCCCTGCACGTCATAAGTTATTACTTCTACTGGGCCGTTTTGGACTTTCTGCACGAGAGCGCCCTCCGGCTTCGAGTATGATTAAACATACACTGCACAGATATTCACTTCTCATTTTGGATGACGAAGATAAACCCTCAGATCATGCATTAGACTATCAATATTGTGTCTTTTTGAATTTAAATCTAGATTTAAATCTGGAAACCTCTATGTGAACACACCTGCCCGAATAAAGTGCGGGGGGCAAATGTACATTTTATTAAAATTAAAATATAAAAAAATTAAGCTAAAGTTATACACACACAGCAACTATAAAGTGCCTGATTTCTCTTTCGTTCTTGCTGTTGATTGGGAAAGGGGCGTAGATGGGTCTTGTCTTTATGTTATCTGACTAAAAACTATTACTTTGAGCTTTAAAAAACGTAGAGTGCATTAAAATAATTATCACAACACTGATAAAACAGGCTTATTCTGATTTTCTCATCCTCCGATTTATAGGCTATCAATCCTGTTTTTATCATCATTATAATTTTTAAAATGAATAAATTCAGAACAGGATTAATATAGAATTCTATTTTAAATAAGACAGAATTTTTTTTTTCTACAACAGCAACAGTAGTGTTTACTACAGCAAAACCACCATACCCTGTAAACGCAATAATAATAATAATAAAAATAATAATATAGGCCTAATATACTTCCGTTTTTAAATCCAGAGTGATTAAGAGTGCAAAGAAACATTTCTTTAACTTTAAATTAAATTGTTCTGTCTGTTGTTTGCTTTTCAGAACTGCGTCGCGCTTTGCTGCTATACAGAAGCATCCGTTTCGATACACCTATCAGCAAGGAGCACAGCCCTATTAAAAGCCGTGCTCCATGTGCCCCTTTTATAATTTGAGCACCTGCCCCTCCAAAGGTCTCTGCACGGCCCTGATATATTTTTACCGTTGTGCCAATCATCAGCTATTTCCAGCACTTAATCAAGCCACTCTTCTTTAAAACACGAGGACGTTTTATTTCACGTCATTGCTTTGGCTCTCGATTTGAGCTATTTCATCCGCAACCACTGAAGTATTCGGTTTCTACAGTGACTCATTTGGCACACATCATTCTCTTTCTATGAAACCTGTAAACCGCATTCACCGTTTCTAACTCTATAGCGGCTTCAACTTTATAGTGGTTTACACGATCATTGCAATTCTTTCGTTTTTACTAGAATACAAGAGTCTGTCCTCGCTGCAGCTTGCAGCACGATGACGTAGCTGGACTATATCCACTACGTAGTGGATATTTTACGCGCATGCGCAGTAGTAGGTCTCGAATAAATTCATATTTTTATTTACATTTTATCATTTTGCAGACGCTTTTATCCACAGCGACTTAAGTCTATCGACTTGGTCTAAGTGAAGTCTAACGCAGTACAAGTAGCAAGGGTTTTTGACCTACATTACATATCTACACGATGACCTATATTACATTACAATGTAAAAACTATAATGTCTAAATTCATCCGCAATGTTTTCGTCTATACCGGCAACTTCAAAGCTTCATTTATTTTTTTTAATAGCCTGCATTTCATATGTTATGGCCAGGATGCACATTAGTGGCGTATCCATTATTATAAGGATACAACAAGCACTGTAACATGATTGATATGCAGATGTTGCACTGTAAATATCTAATTATTAAGATATACATCACTCTATCAGATTTAGCCTAAATGTCTTTTTGATTGTATCCGTCATGTTTATTTAAATTTAATTGGGGATATTAGATTAATGCCGATCCATTTTGTTTATTTAGATTTTATATTATTCTAATATAGCTATTACAAACATTTTCAATAATAATAAAATAATACAAAAACAACCATTAAATTTATATTAAAGACTTCACCTCGCTAATAACGTCTCAGTTCAGGTCAAAGAAGTTTAATTAGTGATTTTCATACTCTCGTCTGATACAACACTCAAAAAAACGTATATCGAGCGATAGAGAGAGAGAGAGGGATAGAGAATGGATGGTTTATGTATTTAGCCATTTATAATTGGTCTATCGATCTCCAGGGATTTCACTTGCATATAACACACACAAAAAGAAATGGTCATCTTTGTGGTAATCTTCACTCTCAAAAATAAAGGTGTTTCAAAAGGTTCTTCAAGCGATGCCATGGAAGAACCCTTTTTGGTTCAACAAAGAACTATTCAGTCAAAGGTTCTTTAAAGAACCATCTCTTTCTTACACTTTTTGTAAACTGAAGAACCTTCTTTTGCCACAAAGAACCTTTTGTGAAACAGAAAGGCTCTTCAGATATTAAAGGTTCTTTATGAAACCATTTAGACAAAAAAAAAAAGGTTCTTCTATGGCATCGCTTGAAGAACTTTTTAAGCACCTTTATTTTTAAGAGTGTGCCTTGTCTCCGACCGTGTGTGTATTTATTTCCTGGACATGGAATTAACTGTAAAAAACAGGTATAACACGGAATAACGGGTCTACCGGCTATACAGAACCCCAGCTGACAGGATTGTTTTTCTTCTTTTTATTTTTATATGGTATAAATTATAAATTATGTCCGCATATTTTAGTAGGCCTATAACTTTTATACTCTGTCACGTATAGCACAGAGAGTGAGAACGAAAAATAATATTTGATTCATGAACTAATTTTTGACAGAACTATCTAACTATCTTGAATAGACTATCAGAGGAAAAAATAGAGACAATAGTTATACCCCATTTTTTTCATAAAGAACAAACAAAATTGTAATTAATAGAGTTTTATTTCTAAAACGAATCAAACTAATAAAAAATAAACATAGCTTACATACCAAACTCTTTTCATTCCACTACTAGTTTAAAATCCCAGTATAATATAACTTGTGTAAGCCTATGTAACACACCTAGGCCTATATCTCGTAATTACAGTTTAATTTACATTAAATACCAGCTTCAATAAAAGCCCCACTTTGCGCATGCGCATTAACATCCAATACTGCGGGGGGGGCATTTTTTTTTTGGTTTTTTTGGGGGGGCTCGTCAAACTCAATACATATTTGATCTGATCCAGCTATGTCATCGTGCTACAGGCTGCAGTGAGGACCTCTTGGAATACAATCAAATGGCTTTCCCAACTCATTTTTGCATGTGCACGGCACATTATTTCTTCTGCGCGGCCGCACACTGCGCGCATGCGCAGCTTAGAGGGAACATTGGATACAATACCATTTATATATTTTCAAATGAACATGCACTGAACACTGGACACCACTATCAACAGCGCTGCATGACAAAGATAATGTTTCATCACTTGGTTTCTATTTTATTTGCTTTGTGCTTGGTAGCACAAAACACAATACTTGTCTAGGACAACCACAACAAAAGCTTAAAATTGAGTCACAGTGGCAGCTGGCAACATAAATTTAAATTTAAACAGGAATCAGAATCGAGGGAAACATCATATTACAATCTTGAATGCTGACAAAAAACAACATAAATCTCATCACCTGTTTATTTAAATACAAAGTTATGCCCTCTTCGTTACTTTATTTCCTTAAAACTATTTTTGGGTTTTGTTTTTCCTCTTTGGTATGAGTGATGTACTGTAGCTAACTTTATCCTACCTCTGCAACAATCCACACCCACCTGTACATGCAAGCTTTACCTCCACATCCATTTATGTTAGCACAATAATTTCCTGTTCTCTGTAGTATCCTCCAGGGCACAATAACAGCAAGGGAAGAACAGAGGTACATTTGGACACAGTATGAGAGATCTCATCATCTCCAGCTCACCTTTTCTTTCGTGTGACAATGAGGACATCATTGAAGAGGAAGAAATAGACCTGCTGGCGAGACTTCCTTTTGGAAAAGATGCCATTTTCCTCTACAAAAGCTGTTAGCTCACCACGCTTCACCATCCAGCGGGAGGACGACACCAGCGGGAACGGCTGCAGAGAGAAAGTGTGAAAGGAGAAAAAGTGAACCAGACAGAATTATTAATGTTTCAATGCAACACGACCGACATGAAGAAAGTTAACAAGACCTAATTTTTAAAACAAATCATGGACATTTAGAACAGTGAAATAAATAGTTCGATAGGGATGCGCATTTCGGTCATTTTTACCGCTAAACAATAAAATAAATCAGCCTGCTTTAAAAAAAATCTGTCTCAAGATCCCTGTGTTCAGTTTCATTGCTTTAGTTTTGTTCCGTATAGGAGTTTTTAAAGCTAAAAATGGTACACAATACCCATACTTAGTTGTTTTTCCAATGCGTTGTTGTCAAAATATTAAAATGTATGTGATGTAATGTTAATCAAAATATTAAAAATGAAATGTTTTCATAATCGATCATTGATGACAATTTTTCTTCACAAAGCAATTTGTTCTTTTAACCTCATTCTAATGTTGATTAGCAGCTATGTGCCTACATTAATTTGCATAAAACAGCACCAAACCATTTCCATATGAAGGGTTTTCGCAAAGCCTTTTGTTTCTCTCTGCAAACATACTACACTCTCACATAGGACACATGAGAGGATGTCCAGAAAGATCCTAGAGCAATGGCAAGTGTGCTGTCTTCAAAGCAAGTACGAACACAATAAACATCTTTTAAAAATGGCATGATACTGAATTTGTGTTTTCTTATCTATTGTGATGTATAAACAAGTAAAATGTTAATAAATTAGAAGAAAAATGTAGGGCACAACTTGATTTTGTTCATCGGGAAGTGAAGTGTTTGTGAAAATGCTTTCATGCAGATATCACATGGTTAGTAAATGAGATCCACTGACTGATATCTATGGAAGCCTGGTAATTTTGAGATAAAGTTTAAAATAAGCAATAAAGTCACACTGTGACACATACTGTTACAACAGCTAGAAATAAAGTCACAAAGAACTTTGAGATCTACTGACCTTCTAACAGCTGGACTCAGCAAAGTCTTGTGATTATATGCAGAACCCTCTAGACATCTGCTCGTACCAAATGTGCCAGCAGAACTTTCCCACAATGCTCAAGCAGCAGGTTGTAAACAAAATATGGTTGCATTATAGTGGTGTGTTCCAATGCATCACGGTGTAAATGCAAAGATAAGTTACATGCACAAACGTAGTGAAAATATGTCACGATGAAACAGACGACCCACAGAGGTGTGACAGAAGATGTGGTATCAGGTGAGAAGCATGTGTGAACAAGTTTTACAAGTAAAATAAACAGCAGCAAAAACCCACAAGTTTACTTGCTAATTGTGGTACAAGGTACTACATGAAGGTGAAGGCGTGTGAATCCCATGATTAAACGGCTGACAGTCTAATCTCTTGCTAATCTCTGTGAGATTAAAAAAAGAGCATATAGTTCACATTTAACCAGATCCTTTCACTCTTCAGGTTTTAACAAGTTGAATTAACCTCTGCAATAACTAGGATTTGTGCAACTCTACATAGAGAATCTGAGAAGGCCCTCAGCTGTGACACAGACATTACCACAAACCACTTTGTGTTTACAGTAAGGAAACAAAAAGGATACACATGCTTCATATGATTAAGGAGATATTTCCTCTCCACTTAAGACAGTCTGCGTCTGCAAAACTGTACATGTAACTCTTGTGTAGTGATCTGCATTTCTCTGCAGCTGAGTTTTAGTTAATGTTCCTCATCAGCTGATACTACAGACATAACGTCAGACAGCACAGATAGGAGGAAGATAGTGACATAACTGCTCTATGGGAGATGTCATACACCAGCATAAATCTCTGTAGGACTGGAAATCAAAACTTTAGTTACAATGAGCAAGTTACATGTTGCTCAAGTGCACTAGCCAGGCAGGATTTAAAATAATCTGAAATCACAAGTTTTGTGTGAAGGTGAAAAAGTTTAAAAAGCTAAATGTTCTTATGCCATCCCTGATTCTAACACAACCCCACTGCTTTGGGAGTAATTTATTTTGTGGCTTTCAGAGCAAAGCTGCTGCTCTCAAAGCTGCTTTTCCGTTGTCTCCTTTCACGTTCATAATTCAATTGCAAGAGCTTATTTTGCAATATTAGATCAAAAGATCAGAAAAGGCCCATACATACAACCACTCATAGACCCTCTCCTTAAAGAAATAAGGAAAGTGGACTAAAGAGATGGATTAAAAAAGCAGGTGTAAACAGGAATGTGTCTCCATCGTTTTAATTGTGATCTGATCTACCAAAACGCATCTCAATGCCAGGTGTAAACAGGGCCTTACACTCAACCAAAGCAGGAGTTGGGTGTAGTTTGATCGGACAGACAGAGAATGTTTGAAACTTGTTTAAAAACTATACTTGGAGCAGAAACTCATTCAGAGGACCGCTTTG
Organism: Sinocyclocheilus anophthalmus; assembly: GCA_018155175.1. NCBI lineage: Eukaryota > Metazoa > Chordata > Actinopteri > Cypriniformes > Cyprinidae > Sinocyclocheilus > Sinocyclocheilus anophthalmus. Next base: position 109,354 of record JADLZN010003233.1, read on the forward strand.
TTATAATAACTTTCTTTTTTTTTATAGGTACTTTCATTAATAAATCATTAGTATATAGCCCAGTTTTAGTATATAGTATGGACCAGTATGTGCTTTCTTAAAAATATTAAAAGAATCATTAAGGCAGTGGAATTATTAAGCACAATCGTTAAATTCCTTTCACGTTTGTTTTATTCTCTTACCTTAATTTTAAACTCCAACTGGGAATTGATGGTGTACATCATTTCTGTTCTCTCCATTGTACGAGCACCCTCATTACATTTCCTCACAAGCTGCATATACAGACATACAGAAAAAAAGGTGATTATTAACTAAGGCTTTCTCAGACAAACACTAGAAAAACCTACAGTGGTAATTCCCAGTATTTCTCACCTTGCTGACAACATGCAGAGCTTTTTTACATGCCTCATAAGGGGCAGAATCTTTGGGCGTCTTCTGGCATATGGTCTACAAGACAAAAACATTTTGAATCAAAATGATCTTTGAACTGTTGGTGCTTGAGTACACAGTTTAATATGCTGTAAATCTAAAATAGACTTGCATCAGAACTTGTTTCCTGTTTGTACAATAGTTTTTAGTTTATTGTTCCTGAAGCTTTTCAAACACTTTATCTCTAATGGAGTGCTCTCAAACTTTTTTCTCACGCTTGTCTGATATTTCCCAGCTAGAGTTTTACTTGTTTCTGAGCTGTGGGAAGAAAGAGAGAAAGAAGGAAAGAAAACCAATCCCAAAATTCTCATGCTCAGTCAGCCAGCCAAGCTCTACTGTCCTCAACTAGGAAACCCACTACCAAGCTCAGGGGACCCACAAAGTAACAAAGAGATGGAAAGATGAGAGGGTGAGAAAGCAAGAAAAGGTCTGCAGGAAGAAGGGAAGGATGGCGATAAATGAAAACAAGAGTTGTGAGGATAGGGACTATGGAGAAGTTTCTAGGTCATCTTTAGTGCAGCTTACTCCCTCACTTCATTTTACAAACACAATCCTCTGGAGAAGGAAAAGACGATAGAGAGCAAGCAACACCAACCCTTTTAAACCATCTTTTAAATATAATAAAAGAGCCTCATACCAACTCAATCCCTTTACCTTATGCTGAAATACTGTAGAAAGGTCTCAAGCAATAATAAATAAATCTAAACAGAATTGTTACTGTTAAACAGAAAGGCCCTGAAAGCTAAAGCTTTACTTAAATGAAATGGAAAGGAGGAGAAGAGAGTGTAATTTTGAGAAGAAAGTATGAGAAGTAGAGAAAGAAAAACAAGTACCACCAGGAGACTTTAATTGGTTTAATTTGATGTCTTATGTAACAGTGAACGTCCTCCAGGTCAAATGAACCACATAATCAAAGCACAAGATGCATGACAGAAGACTGAAAATGCAGTTACAAGAGAGCTAGATGTTTATGTCAGTGTTAGACATGTTAGCAGAGGTCAGGCAAGGGGAAGTCGAGGGATAATGTCACTCACATCCATCAACAGGGGCAGCCGTGTGACTCTCTGCATGGGAAGGATGAGGAAGGAGATCATGGGAAGGTTTCGGCAGTCTGGGTGGACCTCGATCCGTGTCAGTAACTCCTTAAAGGACGGGCTTTTATTTCTGAAGGGATAAATGGACTGTTAAACTAGTGATTGGCCGCAGTGTCTCGTGATCCCTATGATATAAACAAAAAACTATATCACTATGCAACAAATAAAAAGGTGCACCTTCATTTCTGGTAATTGCAATTTTATTCCTCATAATTGCGACTTTATATTTTGCAGTTTGACTTTATTTTTGCTAATCTTAACTTTGAGATCACAAATAAGAAAGTGATTTTAAGTCGCACATCTATCTCACATGACTTTTTTAAATTTACAATATATCTGTGACTTGACATCTATGACTTTGTTTCACTTAATAGTGATTATATCACACAACCTCAACTTTGTTTCTCACAGTTTTACTTTATATCTCACAGCTGTGACTCTTTCTCTTAGGGGTCATGAATTGAGATATCAAATTTCCCTTGATCTTTTAAGAGCTCATTGTACTATAAAAACATCCTGTAAGTTTCAAAACTTTCTCGTTAGTTTAAAAACAGCTTTTATTGAAACCAAGCTCAGAAAAACAACAACTCGTTTCAATGAAAGACCACCTCTGCATGTCTACTTCTACATCATCACGTCTTTGGCCCTGCTCACTGGTGGATCATTTTAATCCTAGGAAAGTGGTTATTTATTTTCAACTATGTGGATGTCTCAGTAGAGCATTATTTGCTTGTTCAATACATTTCACTGAGGAGGCTACCTTGGACCTGACAGTAATACCACAACATGTAAGTAACCATGTGGCTAATCTGCGATCAGTGATTTCTGATATGTAATGATTTGTGTACAGATGTTCTTTGTATCAATCATTTATTGCTGTCTATGTGTCAGTAAATCAAGCCAGTGACTTACTAGACGTTGTTTCTTTTAGTGGCATGAAAATAATCTGTTACTTAAATTGTGATTAAATTATATACATAAAGCAGTCAATGAATGCTCCCCTTTATAATCACGGGAGTCACACAGTGTGAGTTTATTATCAAGGACGCAGTCTACACTGCACAATGAATCTCTTATTTACATCACGTTTGCACTGTTAGTTATGATGAAAGCATTTGTGAGTGCAAAACTCGACTTACAATGACGAGCACTGCATTCATGTGTTCAACAGTCTGTCATCATCTGCTTCAATGAAATTTTCATGCGACAGGAGTAGATCTATATATAATGCTATAATCAACACTTTTCACGATGAGTTAATCTCAACAGTTGTAATGGTAAACACGTAGTAAAAGTTTTCGAAAGAGCTCCACATGTAATACTTCAATTTCAAAACGTACGTACACCTTTATATTTCACAATTGTGACCATATGGCATCTCACCATGTGATTATATTTCTTGCAACCGTGACATTGCTTCTTGTAATTTGAACTTCATATCTCTCAGTGTGATCTTGCAAATAACACTTCCATTTCTCGCAATGTGACTTTTTAACTTTATCTCTTATTTAATATAATTTTTCCCCATTTTAAACAATCTCACAACTACCCTTTTTATTTTTACTGAGGCAGAAAAAGGCTTCCATAGAAATCTGATCTCCGTACAGAAAAAGCTTCATATCTTCAGGGCTAAATGATAAAAGTCAGACATGACTTTCAGTTGAAGCAGTGACAGTCTGTGCTGTACTTACAACAGCCTTTGCAGGGTTCTTTGCTGGTACACTTCATTTGAGCAGTATGTCACATAGGGGTCAAAGTTAGACTGGGCGTGCCTTATAACGATGTCACTTATGTCACTGATTACAATGTTCTGCTGGTGCCGATCCTCAAGTTCCTTGAAGAACCTGAAGGGAGAAAGGGGAGGAAAACAATTACATGAAAGCAATAACATATATGGCATGCCTCACATAACATCAACACGAGTCAAAGCTGACGCAGGGAGCACCCTGTTTTAGTCACTACACGTGCACAAACACTCAGAGACACACACACACACACATCCAGCACAGACACATATGCAACACAAAGCCAGGAAGGTGTTTTAACACCTCCTTTCACAGCCTATGATCACATCAGAGCACAGGATGTCCCAAAGCCCCTCAAATGACCAACCAGGGACGACAGAATGAAAATCATACACGCATGCTCTTCCTGACAGGACACACACTCCACAACCAGTCGCAGAGTATTCACGATTTTCCAGTAATACAGAGGATGCAGCTCAGAGCCATCTGTGCTGGAACCCAGCGTGACCTCTGGTTCACAATCTCACAATAGACCAGAGAAAGACACAGCCTGAATGCTAATTCTGGAAGTGATGTCAGTCAGGTTGTTAGCACAAGGGCCGTGACCTCAGGACCTCCCTACAGGTGTTTGGAGCCCTATCAGCTTTACAGGGACAAGAATTAAACGATGCAGTCCAAATGAACAGGACTTAATATAAATTTGTACAAAGGGCAACTATTAAACAAATTCAGCAGCAAAATCAATGTTTTTGCAAGAAACAAACATATATTTCTGTTCTTGGGGGTTTAAACAGTTACTGAAAGCAAATTTCAGCTGCTGTGTCAGTGTGTATATTTTTGTGTGGCAAAATCAAGTTTTGTTTTCACTTACAAAAGACTCTGTCCACAGCAATACAAGGAACCACAGCGGAGGAATGCAAGTTATCTGAGCAATCCACCACAAAATCCAATCCACATGCACACTCACACAGACACATATGAAGCAGGGCATTTGCTATGCACTTTTGCTCTGGTGCAGAATTAAGGCAACTGTGCATGTTCAACCATGTGTCTGTCATTTATAGCAGGCCCAGTGTCTATTCAAAGCAGACACCTTTGTAATTTTTTCAGTTCGGGAATCATGGAGGACCAGAATGAAAGTTCTATTTTGTGCAATATTCAACCAGATTGAGGGACACCGTCAATGACATCAATGTCACATCAACTAATTCCTTCAAAATAACTAACTCTAGTATGTCCTTGTTTTTAGGTATCCATCAATGTTTGTTTGTAAATTAGTATTTGTGTTTATTTGAAACGCTACACTTGATGATGCTTATTATGCCAGTAAAAGAGGAAAGCAATAACAACACAGTTCAATGTCTGTCTGTGGTTTGCTGGGCCTAATTTATACTTAATCAACATCATACATCTAAATAAGAAAGACGCCATGCTTTTTAGGACGTAAGCGTCAGATTTATTGGCGTGTTTAAACATCAGTTCTTCAGAAGCACAGCTTAAGTTAAATGAGCCTCATCGTGAAACATCCCGCCAAACCAGTACTTCAGAAGAAAACATCGATACACTGACTAGAAAACATTCAGGCGGGGAGTTGCTATTGTGTCTGAGAAATGGTAAGTGGGGAGATGATTTCATTTTACAACCTTCAAGGCAGTTATGGACGGAGAAAGAGACAAATACATGTAGTGAGCAAAACTGACTAACCCGAGGTTGCAAGTATCAATGGGTAATTCTCAGAAAACTGTGTACTACCCCCCTCCCCTCCATTTCAAACGTTATGGTTGAACAGTCAAGAAATCATATCTTCCTACCTTAGGCCTAAGGGCTTTAACCATTACATTCCTATATGTGAATGAATGAATGAGGCATTTATATAGCGCTTATTATGTATTGCTGTACACCCAAAGCGCTTTACAATCATATGAGGGGGTCTCTCCTCAACCACCACCAGTGTGCAGCATCCACCTGGATGATGCGACAGCAGCCACAGTACAGCCCGTGCAGTGCAAACAGATACAGGTGGAGAGGAGAGAGAGTGATAGAGCCAATTCAGTGGATGGGGATTATTAGGAGACCATGATTGACAAGGGCCAGTGGAGAGGAAATTTGGCCAGGACACGGGGAGACCCCCTACTCTTACGAGAAGAGCCATGGGTTTTTAGAGTCAGGACCTCAGTTTGACGTCTCATTCGAAAGACGTTTTTTTTACAGTATAGTGCCCCATCACTACACTGGGGCTTTAGGACCCACACAGACTGCACGGTGAGCACCCTTTGCTGGCCTCACTAACACCTCTTCCAAAAGCAACCTAGTTTTCCCAGAAGGTCTCCCATCCAGGTACTGACCAGCTAAACCCTGCTTAGCTTCAGTGGGCAACCAGTCTTTGGGCTGCAGGGTGATATGGCTGCTGATCAGGTCCGGGGTAACAATAATTATTTATAATTACTAACATTACATAACTACAGTAATTCAACTCATAACAGAAAACTCCTAATTCTGAGTAAATGTTGTTATTAATTATTATTGCTTAGTTTCGGCTAGGGCTGTGCAAAAATCTAATGAGCATCTCATCAGTAAAGCCGCTCCTGTGATTAGTAGTAAATCTTCAGCACTTGCTTTCAGATGGAGGCATTTACTATCAGAGCCGTAGTTCACTGACAAGCTACATAAAACATAGGCAATAATTGCCTGCTATTTGAACAAAATTTTGTGTAGTTGTAGTAAACTACGGGATGTGTAGTAAATGGTGTTCGACATTCGATTTTTTGCACAGCCTAGTTTGGCATGATAATCACACATTAATGACAAAAATGTATTGTATTGCACAGCAAATAAACAACACAACACACCACTAGGGATTGCACCGATATAGAGTTTGTTGGTAGTGATTCTGTCTTGAGGAATAATCACGATTCAAGATTATGAGATTATAGGCATTTATCCATTTACAAAATATTATTCTAAATCCCATGGACACTCTTGATAATAAAGTGTTATTGATGCTGTCTTTAGAAACAGAATAAACCAGTAACAAATAAAACAGCAAAATAATAATAATAATAATAATAAAGACAAGCACATGTCTATCTCTCCAACTGGAATTAAAAAGGTGACCTCTGCTCTGTAAACATGCATAACTAATGAAAATAGATGACAAAAGTATTTAGTGTTTTCAGTTTGTACATTATTTACGTTTCTTTTGGACCTGGGGTAGGGAATTTGGAAACATGGTGAAAAAAAAATCTTGTTGGTTTTTGACTTATGCATAATACTATAAAAGGGATCATATATAACAATGTTAATAAGTATTATTAATATAGGAATATTAACTTTATTTATCCCACAGGGGAAACTATCAATGATGAGGGGAATAAACTGAACTATCATTGTAATAAACTGTCATCCATACGTATTCATTTTAATAATCTATATGATTTTACATGTGGCCTGAGAAAATCATTTCTTTGTAGAGTAACTGGGTCTGACGATGTAGCTGTAGAGGTAGTTTGTAGAGAGACGTGCTGAGCAGGTTCATTACACACACTCACTCACGCATCACTCATCACACCGAGATCACACACACAACACACACACATACACAGGTTTGTTTTATGGTTTATGGGGACTCTCCATAGGCGTAATGGTTTGTATACTGTACAGACCGTATATTCTATGACCTACCCCTAAACCCCTCACAGGAAACTTTCTGCATTTTTAGATTTTCAAAAAAACTCATTCTGCATTATTTATAAGCCTTTTGAATTACAAGGACACTGAAAATGTCCTCATAAAGCACCTTCTCGTTGTAATAACTATGTCATACCCATGTTATTATACAAAATTTGTAACCACATAAACATGCACACTCCTCTCAGACGGAATAATGAATTCAAGTAGCTAAATGTATAATTAATTAATTCAAATAAATGTAATCTTACCACACTATTTCATCTCTTTCTGATCTGAAGCGGGCAGAATACTGAGCCCCGAGCCGTAGCTTCACGTCAGTCTTGCCTTCACGTCGTGCATTAAAGTAGTTTAAAGCCGTGTATTCGCTCTTTAGCAGCAGGTTTTATGGCAATATTTAAATAACACCCTGGTCATTCTTGGCCCCATGCCCGCCCTCACCAAAATAGTCCCACACTATCGACTATTCAGGCACTTCTCTGGTGAAATAAAGCTTGGCTGTTTGGTCCCTCTGTCACAGTTCATCTAATGCATGTAGTAGCTCCGTGTCTCTGATAAGCACAGCATTTTAAGATGGTGCACTGCTAGTGTAACTTTGTTTTTGTTTTGCGCAAGTTGCAACAGTTCCGTTCCGTGTAACAGACACGATCGGTTTAGCGGAACCTTTACGATTATTTAACCGTGATGTTTTAAAGCGCGGTTAATTGTGAAACAGGTTAATCGCTGCATCCCTCCACAACACTTAACAGTACATTCAAATTTTTGTTTGCATGCATCATTGACACACCAATTTTTGGCCATGTCATGCATTGCACAACATCAGAAAGATCAGGCCCTTTTCTAACGGAGAATGCTGCACAACTTATTGTCCAGGCCTTGTCATCTCTAGGCTGGACTACTACAATGCTCTTCTGGCTAGACTTCCATCAAGCACAATCAAACCTCTACAAATGATTCCGAATGCAGCGGCACGACTGGTCTTCAACGAGCCCAAAAGAGCCCATATTACACCTCTCTTCATCTCCTTGCACTGGCTACAGGTTGCGGCCCGAATCAAGTTCAAGACATTGATGCTTGGATATAGAACAGCCACAGGCTCAGCACCATCCACTCACTTCTACGAATCTACATCCCCTCCATAAGTCTGAGATCCGCTAGTGAGCGACACCTCATGGTACCATCACAGAGAGGCACAAAACCACTTTCCAGAACATTTTCGTTCACCACTCCTGGCTGCTGGAACGATCTTCCCACCCCTATCCGGAATGCTGAATCCCTGACAATTTCAAGCGACAGCTGAAAACTCATCTTTTTCGAAGCTACTTGACGCATCATAAAAAAATACAATAAAAAAAATAAAAAATAAAAATTCCTATTTAGTCCTTCTCTTTCTAGCTTGTACTTATTGGAACAATGTCTAAGAACTTGGTATTAAAACCACTTCTTGTGTCTGTTTGCCTCTTTTAAGAAGAATCGCTTTATGTATCCCCAATTGTAAGCGCTTTGGATAAAAAGGTCTGCTAAATGACTAAATGTAAATGTAAATGTATTTTGAGGTTGAGTGTCAGGCAAATTAGCTGATATTTTGAAAGAAAGATGTACATATGATACACATGACAATACATGATAGTTACTAGAAAATGATTAATTCAATAGGCCTACCTGAGTGAGACATTAGCTATCAACACAGTGTTATTGCATCCTCTAGGACAGGGGTTTTCAAACTGTGGGTCGCAGTGTGGAACATGGTGGGTCGCACAAAGTCACTTGGCTGCAGCTAAATTTGCGTTTCAATGACACACACACTCACACAGTTCAGTCTAGGGCTGCACGATATAACCTACCAACATTAATTACGAATTCCAATATCTTTAGTGCGATTTTTGAATCGCAATTAAGTCCGCGATTTAAAACATGTGTTGAGTCCCGATCAAGGGGCCATCAAGCCAATAAACTTGAGTCCCGATACTCAAAGCCCGACCTGGTGTTAATACGAAGTTCGTCCATCTTAGTTCTAAGTGATCTCACGTTTCCAAGAATAATGGAAGGAAAAGGGGGCCTACTGGACCTCCGTCTGAGCCAATGTAAAACTCCCCCACGTCGACCTCTTCTCCGGTGTCACCGCTGAATCTGAATTCTGTTTCAGCTCCTTTGGCAAATCCACCATCGGATTTAGATTAACAGATCAAGATGAAAGCAGGAACAGGGCTTCTCTTGTGTATGAAATGAGAGTTTGGGTCTCCCAGCACATAGTTGATAAAAGCCATGCCGATAAAAATGTCCAAATAATAAATATCCAAATGATAATCTGTGCAAATGTCGCCATTGAGTGGCTCGCTGACGTGCCACCATCCAAAGTAAGAATACATAATTAACAAACAAACAAAATAAAATAAAAGTAGACACTTGCAGCCAATGAGTCCGAGTCGCAACCGTGCAGCGTCACGGGAAGAGTTGTTCTCCTCTCTCTCACCATTGCTTCCTTTCACATCCATACTATCCTATCCAATGAAAGGCATAGAAGCCCAAAATTATAACTACTGACTATTAAAATCCACACAATGCATTTCAAAAAGGTAAAATGTGTAAAATAATACTTATTTTAGTTAGACTTAAACACAACCCTCTCTCAAACACAACACAGGTTTAATAAGTTTAGACAGTATGCTTTAAATGCAATTATCCCATGAGTTCATTATGTTTTACTGGAGCGGTGCTCACTGCCAGATGTCTTTAAATGTGTAAGTGTCCACGCAAATGAGCCTGACCCATTTTCATACTCCAATTTATTGAGTCAGCTGAAAGCTCAACCTTATGACACTCCTCCACTGTGTATAGCTAGTGAATATTTAATCCATCTATGTGAACACTGGGTGGTTTTTGCTGTCATTCTAGCTTGCTGGACTTTGATTGCAGGGTTTGGATATGCACTGGCTACAGCTGTTAACAGCTCTGAGGGAGATTTGTGAAGACGAGTATACGGTCATCAATGAGTTTAGACGAGTATACTGTCATCTAACACACACACACACAGCTGTTCGCTTAAGCTAACCCACAGTAATGGATGGTCGCACAAGTGGACATGCTGTTCCTGAATACACAGAGAGGTTTGTGTGAGTTCAAAAAAGAGAGTAGCATTACGTAACTAACATGAGGTATGTGGAACAGCAGTACTCAGCCCATATAAATTGTGTTGCTGAACAGCAGGCAAAGAAAGTTTTATCATGTGACAAACATTCTTGCCTAATTTATCTAATTACATTTTTATCAATCCAGAATCCACTATTTTTCCCAATTCCATATGAAAGCGGAAAACTGAGCAGACAACACATAGTGTGGGGTCCAGGGCGGACCGCGGTAGAATGACTGCAGTATAAATGAGACTTCTCCGTGGACGTTCCTAGCATATGGAAAGGCACAATAAAAACTCAGTCAAGTGAAAATATTTTCGGCAGAGTGTCAGGATGCGAATACAGATCTGTCGAGAAGCCCCGCGCTTAACATGGGCAGTGGGGGTAGATTTTTTCAGGGACCAGCAAAGAAGGCAGGAAGGGAGAAGGCATACGGCTCAACAGAAAATTGTTATGAGGTGTGGGCGATCAGGGAGATAGTGCCATACCGCGTTGTCAGGATGTGGACGTGCATGGACCAATACTGACGGGGTGACGACACACGATGGCAACAAACATGAATTACATAGGCAAACGACATTAGTTTTTCACAGTTTTATCCTCTTGTCATTCCTCTATTGGACCCTGTGGTATGGGGTGAAGCATAAGAAGAGTGTCTAAACAACAACCAGCCAGCAAAGACAGAACGAGGGGGTGGGCCTCCTGGAAATGTCCATTGGACACTGTTGATTATACATATGTATGGGATCATATGGTAATGGCTAGGATTCAAATCTTGGATGTACGCATCTAGTTAAGAAGTTACCAGTTATGTGAAGATTTTGAACTAGTGAAAAAAGTAATTTTTAAACAGAGAACTGCACTCCATTAAGCCCCTCTAGCCAGAAAACATTTCTTAACTAAAGAATACAATAATTAAATGGGAAACTGGGAAAACATGTACATATTAAAATATATTTCGCCGATGACTTCAGAATATAAATAATATAACCCATGTGCTGAAAAATTATTAACGGCGAGTACGCAGATAGCTCAGTAAATTTGGCGGGCCCCAGTAAAGACGGAGGTCATATGTAGTTGCATAAAAAAGAAACATTATTTTGTGTACATGAAATGAAAGGTTCATAATGTCTAAAAATTATGGCTGGTTTGATAAGGGATCCACTGGAGAGTGTTGGGTTTCTCTTCTTTGCCCCGCCTTTTTGAAACGCGTCGATATTTACAAAGCTCATCTGTCTGAAAAGCTAGGTGTGCTGTGATAGGCCGAATACCTCAAGCATGTGACAGAAACGTTACGCCCCTTACCATACTGTTGATGCGTCTCCCGGAGTGAGAGGACAGGCATTTGTTGCAACAGTGGGGGGTACAAGGATACAGATTATAAATGACTTATACTTCTTTTACTGGTTGCATTCACGCCCGCGCAAACATAAAACCATGGTCTGCATGATGACGTCCTCTTTTGGAAGGCCAAACAAAAGTCAGTTCGCTGTTTAACAACGCGTACGAACACAACGCCCAGGGATTAGAGTGAGCAGGCGCGCGGGCGGGCTAGCTTGAAGAAAAGGGCTAAAGAGTGGCCCGCGGATTCGCTGAAGGAAAAGGCAGGAAAGGCGGGCTTGTGGCAAGCACATGTGACGACCCTGGGCTGAACTCCGTTTAGTCCACGGTGAAAGCCGAATACGGCGATCCACAGCGCGGAAAGTGTTGATGTATTTCTCAGCGAGCCAGCTCGGTTATCTAGCTCTATGCCATGATGAAGCGGAGTATCTGGCCTTTGAGGAACAGGCCCCAAGATACAAAGTAGTTTCGCTTTCACAATGAAAACACAGTGTCTCAACAACATGGTGGCGGCAGCAACAACAATACTACAACAAGAATAAAAGTGAGCTTTATTTCTTTGGCTACCGGGACCATTTGGGCGGCAGTAGTGACAATTTACAGCAGACGTAGTGGGGTGTGTGTAGAATGAGGCCCGTTTTAGGTAGAAGGGGGCGTGAAGGGTGACGCTTCCCTTTTATAAAGAATACTCTTTTCTTTCTGATTGAGACTTTAATCTTAGCAACTTTACCGATCTGACTTTATGCCACAAAGAGCTTGTAACATCCAAAGAGAAAGGGAAAAATTAAATCGCATCATCTGGACCCCTTTTGTAAAAAGGACTAAAGAAGAAGAGCCAATAGACAGTGTGTGAAAAACTAAATAAACTAGCCTGAAAAGGCAAATTGGAATGTTTACAGTAGAAAATAAAACTACATTAAGAACTTAAAAACTAGATAGTGGTGCAATGCCTGTGGTTGTGTACAGACTTCCGTCAATCACAGTATAACCTGAACTTTGGTCAGGCTACGACCACTCAATTCGCAATCGCTGTTTGTAAGATAAAACAGATCCGATTAAATGTTGCTAGTCATTAAATCACAATGACAGTTGAGCAATGAGCATTAGAAACCGGTGGATGTTATGAAAATAACAGTTTGAAAAATATACGTTGAAAATTCTGCTAGCAGAAGTGATGATATCTTTATCTTAGATTTAAGTCTAGTATCTGTATTACTCAACTATTAAGGCTAAAGCTTGCACATTCAACTCTATGGTTACGACAAAAGATTTGAGTAGACCATTCAATTTAACGCAAAAAATAATGCTTTGTAAATAATCTTCCTGACTTGTCTTCCTGATCTTTCTACCTGTCTCAATTCCTCAGCATATCCAATAGCTCTGTTACAATAGATGTAACAGAAACTTTTACATCTATTACATCTCTCTTTTCTAGAACTTTAGATACGGTTGCTCCATTACGCTTAAAGAAGATTAAGGAAAAAAGTCAGACACCATGGTATAATGAGTTACCCCCATCGCTACTTCAGAGAGAGCAGGCGGAAAACTTAGGAGACACAGCTGGAAGCTACAAAAACTAAGAGGTATTTCATAAGTGGCATGGTGGAAACTGTAAATGACTACTTATAGAAAAAGCTCTAAAAAACTAGCTGATTACTTATTTTTAACCTGGGCTCTCTTAGACGAGCGTCCAAACACAAACCACTGGCTAAATTAATGAAAAAATACAAGCATCAACAGATGCAGAGATTTCCAACCGACATAAAAGTAAGGACTATGCAACTTCGTTACTTCCAAAGAGCGAGACTATTCAGAGATCAATTCTAAACATGCAGACCGTCAGACACAGTACTAACACAGATAGAAACACACTATAGACCCCCGAGGCCCACTTCCCACTCATTCTTATGTTATAGGACAGGGTGAATTGTATGAAACTTGACATCATCACAAACCTACACCAGGTACGTAGACCCTAATCATGATAGCTCCAGAAAAGAGGTGCTCCAGAAGTCAATAGATCATCTCTGAATATTATTAATCCTCAATGTCCTGGGATATGTCCTAACACTTCCAAAGGGTGTATTAAAGGGTAAATATGATGCATTTCATTTTCCTTTCTCTGTGGAGTGTTAACAAGCTCTTAGTGCATAAAGAAGATATGTAAAGTTGAAAAGACTAAAGTCTCAAAACCAAAGAAATACTCTTGATCAAAGTTAAGACTCTGCCACACCCACCTAAAACAGCCCGTTCTAACACACCCCCACATATCTAACTCACTATGTGGAAATATTAGCATAAAACGCGCCAACATGTTCTGCCAAAGAATGTGAAAGGCGTAAAGGATTATTCTCGCTGTAGTATTTTGCCGCTGCCGCACATGTCTGAAGGACGCGTGTTGTTTCGTTGTGAAAGTGAATTATACTACTTTGTTTGGGTGTCCAAAGAGAGGGACGTCTATCCGCTGCTGTTGCATGACCGAGAGGGGATCGGTGTGGTCGTGAAGGAATACATCAACAACTTAGTGATGTGGATCGCAGGGTCGCGCTTTCAAGTTTTCACCGCCCTTCGCTGGTTGGACAGGCCGTTCTCGACCCCGCTGCCTCAGCTCACTTTTGCCCGGCTTCAGCTCATGCTAAGCCGGTGCTTTCACTCACGCTAGGCCGCTGTGTGTTTCGTTGTGAAAGCAAAATTATTTTGTTTGGCCTTCTAAAAGAGGATGATATCGCTTCGTCATGCCTGGTGTTGATCTGTGCTGGTCGCTGAGGGAATATTTCAACTTAGTGCTGTGGATCGCCGGATCGGCTTTCACGTGTTTCTACGCGTCCTTTCGCCCTTGCTGTAGAACCGCCGTTCTCGACCTCTTAGCCGCATCAGCACATCTTGCCCGGCTTCGCAGCTATTAGCGTGGATAGTCGGTGGTTGTTCGCTCAGTCGCTTAGGCCGCTGTGTTTCTGTGAATGAGGGTGAAACTACTTTGTTTGGTCTTCAAAAAAAGGAGGAACGACGCATATCCGCTTCGTCAGGCTGGGAGCTGATCTGGGTTGGTTCGCTGCGGATCGGGGATATACTTAAATAATTAGTGCTGGGTATCACGGCACATTTATGGGGACTGTTTATGATCCATGGCGAGAGTAGCGTTAGACGAAAATGCCGCCGAGGCATGTCTGAACTACTTAAGTACAATTCTTTATAGCAGGAGTGGCCGACGTATGATTCAACGTGTTGTTTATTGGGCAGTGTGGGATGTAGCCACTGTTGTTGAGGTAATTCCGGACACAAGGCAGACGCGAGTATTTATGTGTTACGCGGCCCGGAAAATGCAATACAAACGCAATGCGTAAAAATACAGTATATAAGTCATTGTAATCAGTAATTATGTCCACACTGGATGTAACGAATGCCTCGTTTGTAATGGGTTTTTTAATGTTTTTGTCTTGTCGCTCTGGCCTGACAGGGCATCATAACAGTATGGTGAGGGGCGTAACATTTCCGTTACACGCTCGAGGTATTCGGCCAATCACAACACACAAGATAGCTGGCCAATCAGAGCACAACTCACTTTTCAGACCGATGAGCTTTGAAAAAAAAAATCAGCGCGTTTCAAAAAGGCGGGGCATAGAGAAGAAACAATAATGTAAAGTATGTGGAAAATAATGTGTTTTTTTTACTTAAACCGCGTAAAAACACATTTCATTATCACCAAATACACTAAATAATGTTCTTTTTTAGCAACATCATACGACCCCTTTACGGCCTCTCATAAAAAAACACAACTTGATCCTTGAGAATTTGTTAATTACAGACCGATCTCAAATCTCTCTTTTCTGTCAAAAATACTAGAGAAGGCAGTATCCTCTCAGCTATGTTCCTTTTTGGAGAGAAATGGTATCTCTGAAGATTTCCAGTCAGGATTTAGACATTATCATAGTACTGAGACTGCTCTCATCAGAGTTAAAAATCACCGGCTCTTATCATCCGATCGTGGTTGTATCTCTAAATTAGTTGCTACGGATCTTAGCGCTGCATTGCCATCTATCAACAACAACATCGTTTGAGTAGACTACAATAATTATGTATGGCATTAGTGGAATTGCAATTGACCATGGTCCAATCTTACTTATTCATGATCATCATAATATTCGTAAGCAGTAAATGAACGAGATATCATATCGATTCACAACAGTCCAGTTGTGGAGTGCCACTAGGCTCTAGTCTAGGGACCGTTGCTTTTCAATTTACACTGTCTGCCCTGAGGGAAAATCTCATCAAGATAACCATTGGTTGTCGCGTTCGCACTGTGTATGCTGATGCTACTCACTCTATATCATTACGGCCCGATGAACATACACAATTTGCAGAAACTAACGGAAGCAACGGAAATTTCCTTACTGGACAAAGTTCTGAAAAAGCAGACAGGCTGTTAATCTTTGACCGAAAAACCCTTAGGATGTAATAAAGCTAGAACCGTCAACACTATGATGGGCTGCTCTGTCAATCCTATGTTCCATCAGTTGTAGGAAACATTTAGGTTAGTGATATGTGACCTATTCACCTTGAAAAACCAAGTTGCTCGCATTGTAAAACTGATTTTTCTCAATCTTACGTAAATATATATCTAAAATTATGTACCTACTGCTCACAATAGTCAATTAGCAGAGTGTAAGTTAATTCATGCTGTTCATGACCTGTTCAACAGGTGTGCTTATTTATAAGTTTGATTGGTGCGTGGATTGCTCTGGCACTTATTAAAACCAATCCAGCTCGGTCACAACAATGCGTGGCAGCGGTTCTTCTTAGACCTGACAGCGCAAGTTCACGACGAAATATTAGCCGGTTCTGTCAAAACTCTGCACTGGCTCC
The DNA here is from genome assembly GCA_018155175.1 of Sinocyclocheilus anophthalmus. Taxonomy (NCBI): domain Eukaryota; kingdom Metazoa; phylum Chordata; class Actinopteri; order Cypriniformes; family Cyprinidae; genus Sinocyclocheilus; species Sinocyclocheilus anophthalmus. Next base: position 125,644 of record JADLZN010003233.1, read on the forward strand.
CATTTGTACATCGAATAACATTTTAAAATTTGCTAATTACTTATAAAGCCTTTGCTAATATGCGATTTATTAATCAGGTTGAAACCTGTTATGCGCTATATTTTTTTGGAACCTGTGTACTTTTTTTCAGCTGGAATATTGGATTCAGCTGTCCTCTAGTACCTGGAGCCCGCTGCTGATAATAGCATTCTAGCCTTATCGGTCCCGCTCTGCGATTCTCAAAACTCTGGCATTTGATAATACCTAGAAGATAGCACAAAATCAACTGCAGGCAGCGACCTTTTCTATTAAGACACACAAACTCTGGAGCACAAATCTGCCTAGTGTTTGTTCGGGAGAGGGGCAGACACGTTCTGTCAAGTTTAAAAGGATAGATTAAAGACCCATCTCTGTAAAAACCGGCAGTACACATAAAAACACTATCACATTCTATTAATTTTAAATTCAGTTAAATGAATTGTGAGGCTGTAGTAAAGTTAGAAATCACCCCGGAACAAGGGAACAAGCCCCATAACATCCAGGCTTGCAAAATTTCCAAAAGTAACTAGTTAGCCCTTCGGCAGGCATTGCTTAGATTTTGTGGCTAGCCCCAAAAATGAAGTTAACTAGCACCGAAATAAAAGGTATTGTATTTTTCTTCAAAATAACAAAGCCAAATGAGAAGTAGGGATGCAACGGATCACATGTGACCAAAAAAAAAGATGGTTCTGTATATTTTAAGTAACACTTACGAAGTTTAAAGACCCTTTACTACTTGATACCACAGCAAAAACTAGTAGCATTTAGGGATGTAACGATTCACTAAACTCACGATGTGATATGATTCACAATACAGATTTCACAATACAATTTTCTCACAATATCTTTTTTAACAAAATTAGATTTAAGACAATTTTAAATAAGAGAGTCCGTTTGTTATTTCTCCGACCCAAATTCTGCACATTACTTTGTAGAAATGAAAATGTCAAACAATAGAACTCCAAATAACTGATGACACGTGCGATATCCTTTCTCAATGTGATCCGTTCAAGTAGCCTTGTGCTGAGATTCGTGTAAAGGAATATCACGGGTATCAATGATAGTATGTATTTTATCAATGGGAACTTTAACATACCGTGAATCTATCTATTACTAATATTCCGTACTTGATTGAAGGCATTTTTAAGCATCTTTTCCCATCAAAACTGACAAAATGCACAACACAGCGGTATGCTGCGTGTGAAACAGACAGTGGTGCGACTCTGATGGGAAATAAGGGTCAGTGGCCGGACGCACATGGCGGAACATGTGAGAGACTCTCTGGATGAAAGCGCACTTTCACACTCTGTCAGCAGATGGGGCTAAACTGCAGAAATAATAGTAATAATAATTCATTTAAATGCAGCCATTACCCTGGAAACCCTGTAAACAAAGCAGCTACACTACTTTCTGTTTCTGAATCGTGTTTAAATTATTTAAACAGCCATTAAGATTTGTTTATTTGCTATGATGTTCATCACAGCACCAAATACTTAAATTATTTAGATTTAATAGGCTATTTATTTTCAAACTTTGTTTACATTTTAATCTGGACTACAACACACCCTAGATATTGTTTGAAAGTGTTTGTTTGATATTCTGAGCATGTTCGGTCACACTTACATTAGGGTTTCATAGTAAAATTGAGATTAAAAAACTGCAAAATTAAAAATTCGCTCTGAACAATTCATTCATCTTAGGTTTCCAAGATTCATAACATGTTAAAATTCGAACGTTGCAACTGTGTATGTGTATGAGCAAACATGAAACTAACACTTGTATGTTTTAAACACACAGGTTTAATAACTTCTGTAGGCAAATGTCGTATCGGCCATTTGTGAATGTTAACTGCATTAACTCAGGTTAATCTGATTGAGGGTTTATTGTATAAGTGATAAGATGGTCTGAGATAGTGTCTTGCTTGCAATTATTACAAATTTAAAGCTGTGTAAAACTTTAACATTTATAAATTTTTCGTATTGATTATTGCATTTAATGTTAGTTAGTTATTTTGTTATAGAAAAGTTATTAAAACCTGTTTACTGTTGATGATGAGCACTTTTTTTCAACTAAAATTTTAATCGTGCTATACGTACACCGTGGTGATAAAAGCCATTAGCAATAATCGCCAATGAAAATTGATACCGGCGTATCCCTCCGTTCAAGACATGAAAATACTTGCCGAGATAGTTATTTTGAGATAAATTTGCATGTATGTGTCCGTTCAAGCGAAAGAAGAATTGACATCTGGTGGGTGCACTCTGAGCCGCTGGGCTGGTGAGCGTTTTTACAAATAGATTTGTGCTGCTAAAAGGAGCAACACGAGACTGAATTCTTCATGCGCAGAATGCGTTTTAAACGATGTGATAGGAACATTGAGGTACGACTTAGAAAACGTTAAATGAGTAAACTATGAATCCGTTCACCTCCTACTAAGGCTGACCAGTGAAACAATGCGAGATCAAAGGAAGTGATTTATATCACTATCCAAAATAACGTCAGGCAGGGCGATGAACATTTTGGTAGCACAATGGAAAATTCACAAACCGCCCCGTTGGAACGTCGGGCTAGCGATTTGCGAGACTCCAGCCATCGAGTACTAGCTACATCATAGAAGAAGAAGGTCGTTCAAGGCTAATATAGTCCTTCATTCTTATTCCTATTGAAATTTGATTTAGATTTTGAAATATGAAAACTGCTCAATAATGTTCCCATTCAGGTTTGGAAAACCTGACCGGGGTTACTGCTTAATCTGGACAGTTTGGAGTGGTGTAACACAAGAACATTGGTGGTAATTAATTTATGTTCCAGACACCTGCTGGTAAAGGATGAGAGATCTTTTTAGTTTTCATTGTCTTTTTCCACCACTTTTGAATATAAATTGGTACATCCATCAAGAATTCGCACCATGATCCATCAGATGCTTCCGGTAATAAAGGAAGCGAAACTCAAAACCCATTAAAGTTGAGAGACAGATGTTATTTGCTGTTTTCAAACAGTTTTTGATCTGGCTATTTTCTATGGAATGTATGAGTATAGTATAGTTTACAGGCCTAGTCAAGCACCTGTATTGTTAGAGCAGCTTTATCAATACTGGTTGTTCAAGGCACGTCACGTTACGTAGAGTTCCAGGAGTGTCAAACAGGAATGAACCTTAGACGATCATTCACGCAATCTAAATGTCCTGATGAAGGATGGTTTTTTTATGTTCTAGAAGACCGGACAGAAATATGATATAAAAAGTGGGAAGCTGAGTTATTAACTGTCATAGCTATGTTTGTAAGAATTGCATTAGTCAAAACTTTATGTGCTAGGGATATTCATCTGTTCTTGAATATAGCGATATATGTTATTATCAACGTCAGGTTTTGGATTGGTAGGCAGTACATGCAAAGCATGCTTGGTTTAATGAAGTAACTAAGCTTCTTTCATGAAAATATCTGCTCTGGTGTCCAATATTTTGGGATGGTATAACCCGGTCTTAGAGGAAGTACGACGGCCCGAACGGTTTTGAAACATGTATTTAATTTTGGTGTGTGGACTGTGGCTGCCTCACCAGGCTGCTTGCCACGAAAGGCACTCGCGCCCGCCGTTTCACAGTTTGAGTTTGCTGGAGTAAGTGCCACATATAGTAATTGTATTATTTCCCAGATATATTGTCTGGTACTATTATTTTGGTTGTAATGTGTTAAAATGTTCGAAAATTGGCATTGTTATTCATGAAAGTGTGATACTATAATAAGGTACTGTGGGGAATACACCATTGCCTCACCTGCAATCTCTCAAAAGGAAGGGGGACTGTCAGTTTTCAACTCATTCAGATTTAGAGTAGTGTGACTTCCAGCTATTTACAAGATGGTTGACTTGTCATAGATTTAGTTACGTCGTGGTTTAAAGTATATGTGCTATGGGGTATAATTGTGGTCACTATGTTGTTAGATAAATTAGTACTATAGTATAAGTGACCATCTAATATGTTATACTGTCGTTTGTGTAAACAGCAGGCTTGCTTTGATTATTCAGAGGTGAGAAATAACAGTGCAAAGAACCTGTTGCAAACGAGAGCCAAGAAGCATAATAGATAGCAGCCACTTGGTCTTGGGAAACCAGACGACCTGGCGATGACATGTTCCACAGGTTGAGGATTCCCTGCCAACGCCACAAGAACCTGGACCATACAGGCTAAGGACATGTGCTATGCACACAGCCACTCCCAAAATGCTGTGCTATTATATAAATTCTAAATTAAATTACAAACAAAAAATTAAGGATACAATTTCTTTTTCCTAATGTCTTTCTTTAGCCATATGTCACTCTAAGTCAACACATACTGGGACAGCTCATTGGTAGCTAGCAGGCTAATATGCAGGCCTTTGGTTTCTCAGGTGTGAATCAAGCATTGATCATGAACCATTCACAGCCCCCTCGATATTCCTTTTCTACAAAAATAAGTGTCTCCGTAACAATTAAAGCACATATATTGTATTTCTATGTATGGCGTGAGTAAAGAAAAGTGATTTTCAACATCATTCGATGCAATAAATGCTTTGACATTCAATCTGTTCTTCCATAGTCCTGTTTGAACAATACTTGGTTCTGGATGTGTTGAGGGCTGATATTTCAGGGACTTTAAAAATTTTGTGTCTTTCACTAAGACACGCAATATATATAAACGGTGGTTTCTCAGCAGAAAATGACAAATCCACATCCACACGTATCATGCTGCTCACATATTATTGTTGCCCAGTTTGTGCTGATTATGGTGCTTTTAAACTTAGTCATTAAAATGTTTATTATCAACTGAAAAAAGCACAAATGTCAGGACATGTCAAAACTTCTCCAGGGCCCAAAACACCCTCAGACCCCAGAGGGTTAAACATGCACTGGCAATCTTCAACTTCCCTTGAGCACTTTGAGAAACTCCAGTAAATATGATGTAGTATAACATGCCAGGACAAGACCTAATACCTAACCAGCCAAAATTAGCAGCTCATGTCAGTATATGATGTCAGCACACTCAGGTTGCCAATATTCATTGTGGAAATTGAAACCTTAATTTTCCAAGGCCCTATATCAGCACCATATCAGCAAACTCTCAGAGCTAACAGAGATGCTATCAGCAAACTTCACAAATTTATCTCAGGTTCAGTCAAGAGAATCTCTTACTTTTTGCTGGCCTCACAGACGTCAACAATGTTGGAGAAGAGATGGTGATGGTCCGTTTTGTTAATGGTTTCACTGAGCTCGTTTGAGTTCTTGAAGAGGCGGACGAGGATCTCCAAACTGTGTAAGTAACTGTGCTCTGATGAGATGACCTCAAATATGGCCTATGGAGGGAAAGAAATGTAATTTAGACATTGCATTTTAACTGTCCAGTTTCAATTACTACAGATATTATATTTCTGAGGATCTCTCCTAGCTGACAAAAAGATGGATAATAACAGGTGACAGCTGACACAGAACTGAAAGGAACTGTCAAATTCCCAGTACCTTTTTTCATATTTAAACTGTACTTGCCTTAAGCTTGAAGAACTGCTCAATAAACATTTACTATATCAAACATGTATGTAACAAAAATACAGTAAAAACAGTACTATTGTGAAATATTACAATTTAAAATAACATTTTCTATTTTAATATATTTCAAATGTAATTTATTCCTCTGATTAATTACAAGTTCAAAAAGAACAACATTTAAAACCCAGCATAACAAAATTGTTTTTCACGCAATATTCATCAATTCAATGGATCCTTGCTGAATGAAATAATTAATTTTTAATAAAAGAAAAATACTAAAATAAATTAAAATGAAATCTTACAGACTGCAAACATTGGACAGAGAAGAATAATAATTTATATGGATCTTTTATTATATAGTCTGTTTTGTCCAAGTTCCTTTATGATCATCCTTTATCAGCCTATTGTGTTTGGAGTAAAACTAATAGATAAAGTTCAGGGATACGCCAGTGCAAGATCAGATTTTAATGTTTTATTCAAACTGGCAAATGACGGGCTCCAGCGAAGTAGCAGAGAATTCAAACTTAAATAATATGTCTTTTAAAACTCTTTGATATGAGCAAGACCAAAAAAAAGAGAATGAGAAAGTTAGGAAAGTCGACATGTGGAACCTTACCTCTTGTCTCTTGCGTTCTTCTTGACTTAACATCTCAAACTTTCCACTTTTTTTAACCTGGAATACAGAGTCGAGGATAAGCACCTCACTTAGTAATGAAAATTAATTATACATAAAAAAAACACCTTTCAGAATGCATTAACACTTAGGGCCAGATTTACTAATCTGCGAGTGATCTACTGACAAAGCACAAATTAAAGAACAAAGATGCAGCCATATAATTTACATAATGACTAACACAATCTACCAACAGAAGAGCAAATTAACGTAGGTTTGCAAACAAGCAAAGCTGATAAAAATCATTGCAGGTTATTAATACAAACACAGGTTAAGACATGCTTTTTGGGTCATTTAATAATGGTGCAAATACCAGTAAATTGACTACTGCAAACCTTAGATAATGACCTTGCATAATTTGTTTAAATACTCCCTTCCCGTAAAATTTGCATCTGAGAGTCCTACATGCATGTCATTAGCAAATCCGAAATTGTAGTATTTTAACATCAATAGAGGGTTTGTGTGGCGGGCAAAACGGTTAGTAAACTATGGGGGTAGAATTGTTGCTTTATTCCAAATAAATAGATTATGATCCATAAATAAATGTAAAGAAATTAACAAAAATTAAACATACTGACAAATAAATAGAATGAGATCCACAAATAAATCTTAAAGTTTCACAAACATGAATTAAATTCACAAATAAATCAAATCAATTCACAAATATATATGTATGTCACAACCACAACTTTGCCTGGCATTTATTTGTGAATCGCGTCCTGTGCATTTGTAGATAGCTGCACGCATCTGTGAATCACGTTCTGTGCATTTGCGAATTGTGAAACATTTCTTGCGTCAAGGCGTGCTGACAATCCACAAATAAGTGGACTCCACCCACCGTCTACTCCAGCCAATCAGATAACAGCCAAATTTCGCTGACCAATCGTAGCATGAGCTTGCTATAGCCAATCACGTTTTGCTTTACAATCAGGGCGGTCTCGTCCTGAGATAACGTCATTCATCTGCCATTGGCTCGAAATAGGTAAACATAAAGGGCCATAACATGGGGACAGTTAAAAGATGTTTAAATTGGATGTCGTTATTACATTAGACTGTGTATCATGCACAAGTCACAGTATATATTAACGTGCCTTTGAAAATGCCAGAGAAACAGAGCTTTAAATCATGGCTATATGGGAACAACGCTATACTGTATTCAAACGCGATATTGAAGCGTCATTTATTCAATATGGAAATAAAAGTACGTCAATAAGTAACTGACTAATAAATAACTGAACTCAACCTCATAATAAACATTTGTTTGCATAATAGGTTAAATTGCCGTCACACAACATTCAACAGCATTTCCCAGTTTTTCAGTCAAGTCGATATACAGTGGGTACGGAAAGTATTAAAGACCCCCTTAAATTTTTCACTCTTTGTGATATTGCAGCCATTTGCTGAAATCATTTAAGTTATTTTTTTTTTCCTCGTTAATGTACACACAGCACCCTATATTGACAGGAAAACACAGAATTGTTGACTTTTTGCAGATTTATTAAAAAAGAAAAAAAACTGAAATATCACATGGTCATAAGTATACACATTGCTCAGTATTTAGTAGAAGCACACTTTTGATATAATACAGCCATGAGTCTTTTTGGGAAAGAGTTGCAAAAACAGAAGTTTTTTCACACTGGATTGGGGGACCTCTGCACATTCCTCTTGCAGATCCTCTCAGTTCTGCTCAGGTTGGATGGTAAAACGTTGGTGGACAGAAAATTGTTCTAAGGTCTCTCCAGCGAGCTCAATTGGGTTTAAGTCAGAGGCTTGGCGTGGGCACATGTCGAAAGAACGCAGTCACAGACGGTTGGTGTTGAAGCACCCCATCCTGAGATTATTTAGCGGTGGGTTAGGGTTCATTGTCTGTTGGAAGGTAATGAAACTGTTAGTCCATGTCGAGGTCCTGGGAGCACTCGGAGCAGCGCTTTTTCGTACGAATCCCAATGTTACTTGGACGCATCACTTTCACATCGATTGCAACCAGTCAGTAAATGTCCAGGCAGTCATGAAGACAGACCCACCACAGGCTGTGATTGCTGCCACCACGAATGCTTCCTGTGGGACTGTAGTAGACAGGTGAATGGAGCAGTGCTGGTTGGCTCCACAATAAACGCTTAGAATTAAGGCCAAAAAGTGCTATCTTGGTCTCATCAGACCAGAGAATCTATTTCTCACCATCTTGGAGTCCTTCAAACTCCATGCGGGCTTTCATGTGTATTGCACTGAAAAGAGGCTTCCGTTGGGCCACTCTGCCATAAAACCCAGGCTGGTGGAGGGCTGCAGTGATGGTTGAATATCTACAACTTTCTCCCATCTCCCGACTGCATATCTGGAGCTCAGCCACAGTGATCTTGGGTTCTTCTTTACCTCTCTCACCAAAACTCTTCTCCCCCGATAGCTCAGTTTTGGCGGACGGACAGCTCTAGGAAGGGTTTTGGTCGTCCCAAACGTCTTCCATTTAAGTATTATGGAGGCCACTGTGCTCTTAGGAATTTTAAGTGCAGCAGAATTTTTTTTGTAAACTTGGCCAGATCTGTGCCTTGCCACAATTCTGTCTCTGAGCTCTTCGGGCAGTTCATTTGACCTCATGATTCTCATTTGCTCTGACATCCACTGTGAGCTGTAAGGTCTTATATAGACGGGTGTGTGTGGCTTTCCTAATCAAGTCCATCAGTATAATCAAACACAGCTGGACTCAATGAAGGTGTAGAACCATCTCAAGGAATATCAGAAGAAATGGACAGCACCTGAGAAAAATATATGAGTGTCACAGCAAAGGGTCTGAATACGTAGGACCCAGGTGAATTAGTTTTTATTTTTAATAAATTTGCAAAAATGTCAACGATTCTGTGTTTTTCTGTCATTATGGGGTGATGTGTGTACATTAATGATGAAAAAAATTAACTTAAATTATTTTAGAAAATGGCTGCAATATAACAAAGAGTGAAAAAATTTAAGGGGGTCTGAATACTTCCGTACCCACTGTATATGAGCTGCTATGTGGATCTAACGATGTATGAAGCTTTTGATATTCTGTGGTGGTCAGTTCACAGCAGTGATAGAAAGTAATCTACCAATAAAGCTTATATATATATACTATATATATATTTTTTTTTTAATTAGTTTTTTTTTTATAAGCAGTGTTCATTTAATTAAAGCCATTTTTTCTTAATGTGTGCATCATCTTTTTGAGTCAAATTCTTGCACATAATTTGTCAATTAGAATAACGAGACATTTAAGCTGTTACCAAACAAATGGTATAATTATCAACTAAATTAATCTTTACAATGCAGAGGAAACAAGTTGCATCTGAAGTGGCATTTAGATGTCACACTGTTTAATGCAGCTCAGAGGGACAGGGGATGCTTTAACCTGCAGTTACAAACGCATAGATAATGTTTTGATATTTTAAACAAAAAACATCAAATACTGACATTTGAAATTATTTAAAAAAATATAAATGTGAAATTTAAACCACCAGTAAGTTGGCAGCAAGTCACTGTTAATAAGTGAGTCATTGCAATTGAACCGAATCATTTCAACGTTTGATTCAGGAACGAAACACCATCATGTTGCTGAGAGACGCAAAAACAGTCAATATGGTGTCTAAAACTTAAGTCTCTAAATATTAACTTCTTGTTTATTGAACTGTATATTAATATCACAATTTTAATATCACATTTGAAATCATGTTGATTTTGGAGAAAAGAAACCAAATATCTTGAAATTTTGGATCTTATGCAAATGTAATTTTACTAACTGGAATCATACAGTGGAAAGGAAAGAAGCACTGTAAATGCAACACGCACTAGTCTCATGACCTAAACTACACTTCATCCGCATGCTTCTATGGAATTTTCAAAAGGCACGTAACATAAAACATACTAGGTGGCCTTTGGCAATACCCAGAGTCTACTGGTCCTAACGAAGAGACCAATTTTAAAAACATTTTTACTGTACACATTGTATGGCCCGTATTTACCTATTTGAGCAATGCGATGATGAGTATCTTCAGGATGAGACTTGCCATGATTGTAAAGCAAAAAAGTGATTGGGATAGAGAGATCGTGCTACTAATGGGCTGAGCGAAAATGGGGCTGTTATCTCATGGCTGGAGTAGACAGCCGGTGGGGGGGTCCACGTATTGTGGATTTGTCAGCACGTTATTGACGGCAACAGAAATGTTTCACAAATTCGCCACATGCACAGGACGTGATTCACAAATGCGTGCAGCTATCTACAAATGCACAGGATGCGATTCACAAACAAATGCCAGGCAAAGTTGTGTTTGTAGAATAAAAAGATATTTGTGAATATGATTTTTATTTGCAAATCTCATTTTATTTGTGAATTTAATTCATGTTTGTGAAACTTTAAGATTTATTTGTGGATCTCATTCTATTTATTTGTCAATATGTTTAATGTTTGTTAATCTCTTTACATTTATTTATGGATCGTAATCTATTTATTTGGAATTAAGCAACAATTCTATCTCCATATAAATCTGGCCATATGTATGAGAGGCTAGGTTAATCTTCTTCAAATAGTTAGGACAGACTGCTTTTACAAAACAGCATTTGCTTACATGTGTGAGTGTTTAAATGTTTTGTTCAACAGCTGAAGTCACAACTGTATTCTAACTCTGGTAACCATAGCAACGGTATAAAAGATGGTCCAAAACACCGGGAACTTTTGTCTCAACTGACAGCATGTTATTAAATAAATTAATCAAACTGAAGCCTGAATTTACTCTTCAGATATTTAAAATAACCAACAATGGCTTTAAATGTTTTGTAACCAAGTGCAGAGATTCCTCTTGCAAACCATGCTTCTAAATGTAAGAGGGGGAAAGCACATCTCAAGCAATTAGACAATGTATGAAACAAATAATTATGCAAGTTACCAAACACTGGTGAACTATAGCTGTGTCCTTCAGTACCTTCAGTAACTGTTGATTCCGGAAGTCTGGACAAAAATATTTCAAACCTAGAAGACTTTGGGCATGTATTGTCATTGTTTTTATGTTTAATAATGTTTGTTCATATAATACAGGGATTCCCAAACATTTTTGTTAGCCAAACCTCTTAAAATAAAATATTCACATGAAATATGTAATAACCAAATAATTTATCATCACATTCTCAATGTTTATAGTTCTCTGATGTTGTTAATGGTCCCATTGACATGCAGGTAAACAAATAAAATATTTAAATGCCAAGTGTTAAATTATTTATTTATTTTTTTATATTTTTATGATTTAATTATTAGCTTTTTATCAACTCAATCAAACCCACTGCAGTTCTTACATTAAGCCAAGTTTGGGAATTCCTGGTGTTAAGTTTAATGCATTTTATGATGTTGATATCGAAAAAAAAGAAATGTCTTTCTTTCTTTGTTTTTTTGTTTTTTATATCAATATGGTTTATGTAAAGGGGTCATATGATGCTGCTAAATAGAACATTATTTTGTGTTTTTGGTGTAATGAAATGTGTTTATGTGTTTAAGGTCCAAAAAACACATTATTTTCCACATACTGCATTATTGTTTCTCCTCTATGCTCCGACTTTCTGAAAAGCGTCGATTTTTACAAAACTCATCGGTCTGAAAAGCGAGGTGTGCTGTGATTGGCCAGCTATCCGGTGCGTTGTGATTGGCTGAATTCCTCAATTGTGTGAAGAAAATGTTACGCCCCTTAACATACTGTGTGATGCGAAGCAACGAGACCCCCCAAAAACATTAAAACCCATTATAAACGAGGCATTTGTTGCATCCAGTGGGGACATAATTACGGATTATAATGACTTATACTGTCTTTTAATCGTTGCATCGCGCCGCGTAAACATAAAACCATGTCTGCATTTGTGATCGGAGAAATAACAAACAACAAGCGCTACTCTACACTGCTCAAAACTCGCGTTTGATTAGTCAGTGGCAAATTCTTTAAATATTAAAACGTACTTACAGTCTGTGAGTCAGAACAGTCGGCATTTTAGTCTACTCTACCAGGATCAGGAAACAGTCCTCCATAAAATGTGCTGCACACATCTGAATATTTGGGTTGAACTGTTCTGGAACAGTGTTGTAAATACAACTTAACCACTGATTTCTAGTCGTGTCCTCTTTTGGAAGGCCAAACAAAGTAGTTTCGCTTTCACAACGAAACACACAGACGGGCTTCGATGTGAGAGGCGAGGCCGAAGCTACAGCAGGAATGGCCGGCGGGCTTGAGAACGGCACGGCTGGCGGATTCGACGAAGGAGTGGCTTGCGGCAATACATGTGACGACCCGGGATGGAACACCTCTCCAACGGTGAACCGCCGATCGGCGATCCACAGCGCGAGTTGATGTATTTCAGACGACCGAGCAGGGATCACAGCTATAGGCATGACAAAGCAGAGATATGTCCTCTTTTGGAAGGCCAACAAAGTAGTTTCACTTTCACAACGAAACACACAGCGTCTTCACGACATGGCGGCAGCAACAATACTACAGCGAGAATAAAAGTTACACCTTCTTTCTTTGCGTGAACATTTGGGCGGCATTATGCAAATCTTCCCACATCGTGACGTAGACGTGGGGGCATGTCAGAATGAGCCGTTTTAGGTAGGCGTGGTTCACTCTTAACTTTTATAAAGAATATCTTCTTTATGCACCAAGAGCTTGTAACACTCCAAAGAGAAAGGAAAAATTGAAATCGCATCATATGACCCCTTTAATGGTAAGTATAAAACAAGCTTGGATACTTCTTGGATACATCAAATGGACTAATATCTGGACCAAAAGCATTAGAGGAAAGTGTCCTGAGTCTCTCAATGGCTTAATTCACAACAATCACCTTCTTTTGTAACCAGACTGCCACTCTTTAAGTGCACAATTATCTTTAATGGACAGAAAAATAATGTACATATGTGTCCTGTGTATAAAGCAAAACTTCAAAGCTTATGTGTCCTGTGTATAAAGCAAAACTTCAAAGCTTTTCAACATGTGTGTGTATGCTTTGTGCCTTAATATATTCAATACCAACTAGGGGTGTAACGGTACACCTTTTCGTTCCGAAAATTGTCTTTCGGTTAAGTACGCATGTGTGCTTTACCTGTTAGTGATGTTTTAACTATTTAATGTTTAAATAAATCTGTTAAGAAACAAGTTACGACAGCCACTGTGTAAATGAATATATTTCAACAACATACCAAATTTTTATAATTTAGAAGTTAATTTAAAAACTGCATTATGTGCAATTTACATGTTTGCACATTTTTTATTTTTAGTTGAGTGTTGCTTGTTATATTTATAAAATAAATAGTAATTAAATTTAAGTTTGGGCTCTGTTGTTAACTGTAACCTTATAGGCCTAATGTAAAAGGGAATTTTTCAGTAAACCACTGTTTAATAAACAAAAAAACAAATACAGTACAGTTTCGGTACAGCAGGCGGGGGAGCATAAACAAAAACCCCTCTATATATATCTATATATATATATATATATACACAGTGGGTACGGAAGTATTCAGACCCCCTTAAATTTTCACTCTTAACAATATTGCAGACATTTGCTAAAATCATTTAAGTAAATTTTTTTCATCATTAATGTACACACAGCACCCCAGATTGACAGAAAAACACAGAATCGTTGAAATTTTTGCAGATTTATTAAAAAAAAAACACTGAAATATCACATGGTCCTAAGTATTCATGCACGTGTATTCTCATATGGAGCTGGCAACCATCCCTACTATATATATATATATATATATGTTTAGTTATTCCCCCTGCTGTACCGAACCGTGTTATCAAAACCGAGGTACGTACCGAACCGTCAAGTTTGTGTACCGTTACACCCCTAATACCAACATGTGAGGCATGTGTGTGTTGGTGTAGCATTAGTGTAATGGTAATCAATCAAACATATTGACAGTGCATGGAGCTTCCGTTTGTCAATTACAGTTAAACCAGTTGACCTTATGGCATTTCCTCCTGCAAAACCACAGACACCTGAGGCACATTCTGATAATTCTTACCCAGGTCAGAAAAACAAGGTAATAAAGGCACAATAGCGCGCAGGCCAAGGAAAAGTAAATCACCGCCAAGTAAAACCTTTTTGGGTCCTTGTGCAAAAAACATGACCTTAGCTGGGATCAAATTTACAGTATGAGAGGAAATCAGGCTGAGGACACAAATTGGGAAACTGGCTCAAATGGCCGAAGGCCACCTGCAATAAAAGACAAAAGTAGCCAAAATATTTGACTCTAATTTTGACCACTCTATCACACATTTTCACCACTGAAGAATTGCCCACACAGCCATTTGGCACAGTTTACCCTTCTACCAGTGATTACAGAAAAAGAAAAAAAAAATTCTGCCACACAAAAGGAAAGTCATTTTGAGATTAGAGAGCAAACATTAAGGACTGTGACAGTGAGAGACAGACCTAGGAGTGGAGAAATGTCTGATAACAACTCCACCCAGACTACTCTTGTCCAGGTTCCTGTACAAAGCTGCCAAGGGCACTAAAATAAGTAGATGAGGTGACGCAACATGACCTCAAAATGTGTACCTTCCCGTCTCTAAACACCTCTCAGAATTGCTGGAAGGAATTTAATGATTTCTGAGAATCCAAGTAAAACTGAAATGAAAAGCTGACTGAAGTTTTACCACCAGTTTTCCAGGGAATATGGAGAGCAGAGAGCAGCAGAGAAGTCTCATGACTGTTGACTCATGACATAATTTATGATAAAATGGTCTAGTTATCGTAAACATGTGCATTACAAAGGAATCCAAGTCACCAAGTCTTTTTAACACATTCTGTAATTTCACAATCCCAAGCCACCATAACGTTTAAACACTCCACATACTGCTGACACTATGGCTTTATTATGTAAACTTTAAGGTAGCATTACATAGTCCAATGGCTAAAACCCTCTCTACAAATATTAGTGCTGATTCTGGCATTTCAAAATATTAAAGGAATAGTTCACCCAAACTTTTAAAGTCTTGTCAGTAATTATGCACATCATGTCGTTCCAAACCTGTAAAAGCTTTGTTCTTCTTCGGAACACAAATTAAGATCTTTTTTGATGATATCCGAGAGCTTTCTGACCCTGCATAACAGAACTACCATGTTCAAGGCCCATGAAAGGTAGTAAGGACATTGTTAAAAATAGTCCATGTGACATCAGTGGTTCAACCATAATTTGACAAAGCTACGAGAATACTTTTTGTGAGCAAAGAAAACAAAAAAAACAACTGATTTAACATCTTCTCTTCCGTGTAGTCTTAGCTGCGCCTTCAGGCGAGTACCAAAAGTCCAAAAATTATAAAAAGTAATCTCAATAGTAATAACGTAGTAAATGTACAAGTGAAATGATTAGATACGTTACTAACTATATGATTTTTATCATGTATTTTAGTTATTTTGTACTTTAATCTGTTCGTAATCTAACCCGCACTACTCACAATGTAAAGGGTTGAGTAAACACAGTTTGACCTTCTTACCATAGTTATGATCTTAAAGGTATAAGATCACCCAAAAATGAACATTTCTTGTTTGGGGGAAACTATTCTTTAACTGTACAACATTGATCAGTGTTTTTATGTGAATAAAAGCCTAAATTAAATAAGTTCAACATATAAAGTGATTATGTCTCTTCAGAAGACTTGACTATATCCCTTTAATTCATTTTAATTAAATTTTTGTCTTTATGAACTTTCTGAAGCATTAAAGTTTTGGGGACTTTCAATTGAGCAACAGAAATCTCTCATCTTTCATTTAAAATGATCGCTATTTGTGTATCAAAGATATCCTATGGGTCTGGAATGAAATAAGGGTGAGCAAATGATATTATAGTTTCTTCAAATTCAAACATATGGCAAAATCACATTATAGATCAAGTGTTTATAGTTGTTAGTATGAATCTAAATGCTTATCTGCACTTGTATTTTTTGTGTATGTGATGGTGTTTTTACAGATGGATACATTTGTGTTACCCTACTTTAAAACTGCATGCCCTCCTGCCAAAACTGACAGTACACGATATACACTTTCCCTTATTCCTTTCATACACTCTGTACTTTCTTTTTTTCATGTCACTCCACATTCTTTCAGTATGTTTTTTTATTGTTTCCCTAGAAATATATTTTCTGCATCTCACACTTTTAATTTTTACTTATTGTTTTCTTGCATTCCTCATTCTTTTGCTCGTTCTTTCTGCTGGTGGTTCTTGATTCATGGCAATCTAGAGTGATCCAGTTTGCTTCTCTCTGAGTTTTATCTGCATCAGAACATTCCTGATTAAAAATACCAGGATATTAGTAAACAAATGCACTAGAAAATGTAATGCCTTAGTGGAAAAATAGCATTAAAGCTACCCATACTTGATTACATAATTCCATAACTGGAGTCACTACACTGTTTTATCCATCTCCATTTTTTTTCTCTTTTCATAGGGAAGAATTCTCCAGTATTTCCTGACCATTTCCCAAAAGACGAGCTTATCCCAGCCCACTCTCCTTCTCTTTCCCTCCCACATTTGGATAAAAACCACCTTCTTTCATTCTCTCGTACTCTGTGAAGCAAAACTGGGGCTGGGACACCCAGCAAAACAGAGTCGGATGACATTCCTTGCGATATCAGCATTCCTGAACGCTGATAGAGTGTGTTGCATTTCAAAAACAACTTTGCGTCCGTCAAAACTTAAAAATGTTAAAATGTGTGCCTATAGTTCCTCACCACACTGAGCTGACTCCAGGAAGTGCGGATGGGTTTGTACTGGACCACAATGCCTTCAATTGGCTGAAGTTCTTTGGGTTCAGTGTCCTCATCAGAGTCATTGTGAAGGGCTTTCTCTTGGTAATTCTGGTACAGAACTTCTTCCTCTAAAAAACAAAACACAGAGAGACTGTGATTACGAAAACATTCATAGAAATGATTACCTGACGGGAGAGTCTAAACTACACATTTCACAAATTTAACGTACCTGTAGCCAGTTTGCACAGACATTAAGGGTGCGTTCACACTTGTCATGTTTGGTTAGATTAAAACGAACCCTGGTGCGATCGCTCTGTTAGTGCGGTTCGTTTGAGTAAGTGTGAACGCTGCCATCCGAACTCTGGTGCGCACCAAACAAGCAGACCGAGACCACTGGAAAGATGGGTCTCGGTCCGCTTCCAAACGAACTCTGGTGAGGTGCGAATGATATATGAACGCAGCACGGACCAAATACTTCTATACGAACCAAAAACAGGAAATAATGACAAGATACGATGCTATGCGACATGATTTGACAACACGGTATAACCAAAACAAAATGAGCAGAGGGCAAACAAGCTCCTTGTCAGTTTGCAGGTAGTGAAAATAAAATTAAATGTACAAGCAAGAAT
Source organism: Sinocyclocheilus anophthalmus (assembly GCA_018155175.1). Taxonomy (NCBI): domain Eukaryota; kingdom Metazoa; phylum Chordata; class Actinopteri; order Cypriniformes; family Cyprinidae; genus Sinocyclocheilus; species Sinocyclocheilus anophthalmus. The sequence goes on from JADLZN010003233.1 coordinate 143,233, forward strand.
GAGCGCGCTTAGTCCAGCAGACGGTATTAGGTGTGTTCAACTTAAAGCAGCGTTGAGCGAACCGATCGGTTAATGGATGCTTTGATATCAGACACCCGCGCGCCGCTTTAAGTCCTTAAAGCACCTTTGTTTGGGATGTTCGGTGATCTCCGTCACGATATAATATGTCTTAATCCGACCAATCAGGTTGGGAAGTATCATTTAAAATGCCTTTAGGTTCGCTTGTCACAATACTAATGTGAACGCTAAGCGGACCAGGAGCAAATGTATCATTTTCCTTTTTGGTCTGGATCAACTGAACCAAACGAACCGAACCACAAGTGTGAACACACCCTAAATGTTTGAGAGCATTTTTTTCTAACCTAATTAAAGGGGTCATATGATGCGATTTCAATTTTTCCTTTCTCTTTGTAGTGTTACAAGCTCTTGGTGCATAAATAAGATCTGTAAAGTTACAAAGACTAAGGTCTCAAATCCAAGAGATATTCTTTATAAAAGTTAGAGTAAGCCACGCCTACCTAAAACGCCTCGTTCGAACACGCCCCCACATGTCTATGTCACTGTGTGGGACGATTTGCATAACGCCGCCCAAATGTTCACAAAAGAAAGAAGGTGTAACTTTTATTCTTGCTGTAGTTTTGTTGTTGCCGCCATGTCGTGAAGACACTGTGTTTCGTTGTGAAAGCGAAACTACTTTTTGTCCTTCCAAAAGAGGACGAGATCCGCTTCTTCATGCCTGGAGCTGATCCGTGCTGGGCACTGAGGAAATACTTCAACTTCACGCGTGGATCGCCGGATCGGCTTTCACGTGGACGAAGCGGAGTCCAGCCCGAAGTCGTCACATGTGGTTGCCGCAAGCAACCCGGCCACTCCTTCGTCGAATCCGCCGGCCGTGCCATTCCAAGCCCACCGGCCCGCCGCTCACTCAAACCCACACGTTTTTTCTTTGTGAAAGCGAAATTACTTTGTTTGATCTTCTAAAAGAGGACACTACTAGAAATCAGTGTTTAAGTTGTATTTAAAACACTGTTCCAGAAAAGTTTAACCCAAATATCCAGATGTGTCCAGCGCATTTTATGGAGACTGTTTCCTGATCCGGAAGAGTATAACCTACAATTGACTACATGTACAAAGGACTACAGGATTTGCCACTGTTGATTCAAACGCGAGTTTTGGGCAGTTTGGAGTAGCACTTGTTGTTTGTCATTTTTGATCACAAATGCAGACATGGTTTTAATGTTTACGCGGCGGCGATTACTGTCTTTTTACGCGTTCATTATAATCCGTAATTATGTCCCCACTGGATGCAACAAATGCCTCGTTTATAATGGGTTTTAATCGTCACTCCGGCCTGGACACGCCTTCACAGAATGGTAAGGGGCGTAACATTTCCGTCACACGCTTGAAGGTAATCAGCCAATCACAACGCACTGGATAGAAGGCCAATCACAGCACACCTCACTTTTCAGACGATGAGCGTTGAAAAATCTACGCGTTTCAGAAAGGCGGGGCATAGAGGAACAATAATGTACAGTATGTGGAAATTAATGTGTTTTTTGAACCTTAAACCAAATAAACACCTTTCATTACACCAAATACACAAAATAACGTTCTTTTTAGCAACATCATATGACCCCTTTAAATGTGTCATCTGTCATGTCAAAATCTTAAATTTTTTTTCTAAATATTTTGTTAAAACAAATTCAGTTAGAATAATATGAGACAATAAGACTGTTTCAAATCAAATGAAATCAGCATCAACAAAAGTTAATTTCGCACTAAAGAGGTGGCAGAAAAACTGCATCTAAAGTGACATTATTACCAAATTTAATTTGATAAGCAGCTGAGAAAAAAAATGGCAGCTCATGTTAACCTGCTTCACTGTATAAACATAAATACACTAAACCATAAAGTTCAATCTCTGAAGTGTAGTCCATAGCACAAATTTTTTTTATGTTCACCTAAGTCTCTTTTGAGTGTGCTCTGTATAAATAACACAAACAAAGTTCTGGAGGATGACCACTGCTTACCCTCAATGTCAAACGTCCGCTGAGTCGGGAGGCCTTTCTTCCTCTCCACATTCTGCAGGAAGCACAGGTGATTGATTAGTTGAGTTTGACAAATGGGATTTCTTGGGAACCAGTGGTCCTTAAAACATATACTTTAATTAATTAATTAAATATACAGTATATACACCCTTTTAGGTACACCTGTTCAACTGCTCATTAACTCAAATCTCTAATCGTCTATCACAGGGCAGCAACACTGCATTTAGGCATGTAGACAGTTAAAGTTCAAACCAAGCATCAGAATGGTGAAGAAAGGTGATTTAAGTGATTTTGAACATGGCATGGTTGTTGTTGCCAGAAGGGCTGGTTTAAGTATTGATCTACTCAGATTTTCACGCAAAACAGAGAATGGTCATAAGAAGAGAATATATGGAGAGAGCGGTAGTTCTGTGGGGGTGAAAATGCCTTGTAGATGCCAGAGGTCAGAGTAGAATGGCCAGACTGGTTTGAGCTGCCAAAAAAGGCAACAGTAACTCGGTACAACTGAGGTATGCAGAAGAACATACGAACACGTCGAACCTTGAAGCAGATGGAGTACAGCAACAGAAGACCACCCCGGGTGCCACTCCCGTCAGCTAATAACAGGTTCTATGGCCGATGAAACTAAAAAAATAAGCTTTTTAGCAGCAAACACTGAAGTTGGGTTTGGTGCACATAGGGATAAAAAAAAATTAAATTAAATATACTGCTGTATCTTTAATGTTGTGGGCCTATTTTTCTGCCAGAGATCTTGGACATCTTGTTCAGATACACGGCTTCATGGATTCTATCAAACAGCAACAGATGTTAATATAAAAAAAAAAAAAAAGCCGACTCTCTACTAGAAATCATATAATGGGCCATGGTTGGATCTTCCAACAGGACAATGATCCAAAAACAAACATCAAAATCAAAACAAAAATGGGTCACTGAGCACAACACCAAGCTTCTGCCATGGGTTCTGAACAAATGACTTTGTGACTTTTCTTTTTTTAGCTATCATTTCATTAAAAAAAAAGAAAGAAAATATGACTTTTAAAACAATCTCACAGTATTATTTATGAAGTTGTAATTGCAGTGTAAATTCATCTAAATGCTTAATTAGATGCAGCTTTTGTGCCACTCTTGCAGGATTTCATTGTTAATGATTTAATTTGATTGGTAACAGCCTATAGTGTATTATTATTCTAATTGACTATTTATTAAATTTAAAAAATGTTATATAAAAGATGACACATACTGTACATGCAATAAGGTTAGGAGAAAATGGTCTTAAACATAAAAAATACCAATGTAAATCAGTTTAAGGTGGCAAATATTGTGCATTAATTAAAAAACTTCTGTCACTGCTGTGAACCACCACACAGAATATAAACAATTCTAAATGCCAAAGTAATCAGTGGTCCACGACAGGAGGTCATTCCTATGTTCTAGGGTTGCAATGGATCACAAAACTCACAGTTCGAATCATATTATGTTTTTTGTTTAGTTTTTTCAGTCACAGACTGGATAATTTTTCAAAAGAAAAAAAAATTTAAAGACAGATAAACAGTCAGTAATAAAATAAGAACAATTACACAAATTACAAACATAGATGCATAATAGAACAAAGCTACAAATAAAATAAAATCTAACAGTAGTTTTCAGGTACAGAAATGTAATAATTAAGTGTAAAATAACACTGCATAGTGTTCACTGTATAAATTAAATATAGATTAATCTTTGTTAAAGATGTGTTTTGCTGTTTGATTAACAACAGACACAAAATACAGATTTTTAGGCTGCTGTCACTTTAAGACCAAATGCATGTATACAATATAATTATTAGGGCTGTGAATCTTTGGGTAGACAGCGAATCGATTCGATTCACGAGTCATAGGTTTTCGATTCGATTCATTACCGATTTTTGCAAATACAGAATGATTAAATTCGATACGATTCACAATTAGATTAGATTCGATTGTGAATTCTTTAAGTGCATTCACAGGATTATTTAAATGCTTCCCCAAAATTCTTTAAATGCTTAGTCAGGGGGCAAATTACACAGCAGCCTTTATGGTTAAAGGTTACAGGAAAAAAAAAACTTGATGCTAGTTTAATGATGCTATGACATGACATGGCATATGTAGAAATGTATGTAAGCTAAGATTTTAAAAAATAGCTTTAGAAGTATTATGTATAGGCTAACATTTTTTCACACCAGGGGCGTAGCCATCATTTCAAAAGTGACAGAAATGTCAAATACAATAGATTTATGTATGTATGTTTATTAAGATTTTTTTTACAAGGAATTATTTTCTTATCTCTTACTTTGAATTTGCTATAAGAAATCAAATACACTGCTGGACAATAATCAATCATTTGTAATCTACTTTTTTTTTTCCTAATGGCAATTTTATGATTGTTTTTATATACTACAATTATTTCAATTTTCTGCACAGAATAAGGTAGAAAATATACTTTATAGTTTCTGTACTGTAATTAATGATACGTCAATTAGCACTGCATCATTCATAAATTATTTATTTATTGTTTTTATTGTCTTAACGTTTCATCAGTTCATTCTGCTTTTTATTCAGTTTAGCTGCAGATATAGCCTGGCACGTCTATGAGCGCGAGATCACTTCTCTTTCAGTGTGAAAACTTCTTTATCTCATTTTCATAAAATAAAATGCTATAGTATTGAACTTTTTCTCTCCATCGGCGAATGATGATTCTGCTACTTTCATGCATCTGATTACCTGATAATCCTTGCCCTCTTATTTCAAGGTTGTTGTTAATGCTGTGGTTATTTTATCAGTTTCCTTCGTACATTCGGTTGAACGACATTGTTAAAACACATTTATCATTCAATGGAACTGTGCGTATGCTTTAGACACTTAAATTTTTTGCTCCGTCCATGCAATAAATGCGCAGCCTTCGACTGCTCAGGTAATGTCGTCGGTATGACTGAGAGCCATTGAAAAACTACAGAAAAGTAAAACTACTTCACTTTAGCATTACTTGCCACGAGTATTAAGGAGAGATCACACATCAGCTGCTCAAAAAATGTGTCAGTGAGACGAACGGAGCGCGAGCGCAATCTTGTGACAGTCACAGGCGGTAAATGCATGAAGGAGAGATGTGAGGGCACGAATACCGTTAAAGGTCTCTAATCTCTATTAATTTGTGCTTGTAGTAATTTAATGTGTATATATTTTGAAAGCATTTAATCGCTATAGAAATCGCGATTCATTCGATTCTTAGCGCTTTAAATCGAATACTGTCCGAAATCGACGATTCACGATTAAAAATCCATGTTTCAAGATCGATGCATATGCATCGTCAGGGTTTGTAATCGATGCATCGAGAAAACGAGTGAATCGTTACACCCCTAATAACTATACACATCCGATTTCTTTCTGTTTATGATCACTTCACTTAAGACATTGCCGACTGTGTCATGGTATATGTACAACTCAATATTTTAACTAACTGCAAAAGCTGAATATTCAATAAATGTCTACTGATTAATCAGCGAAATAATCAACGATTTAGTCATTTAGTCTGCTTAAACCTTGCCCCTTTTTACAGTCGACTGCAAACTAGCATAGAGATTTACTTCCATCAAACAAAAAATGATTGGATTGAACCAGACCCTAGATTTTTTTGTTCGCCTCAGATGTACTGTACATCATATGGTCTTTAACCATTACGTTGAGACTTCAAAGTAAAATTTGATTATTTTTTTCTGTTTAATTTAATTGATTCAGAATCTTCAGTTATTAATGTTCAGAAAGTTATTCATGAAAGCAGTTTAGTCCAATGGTTTAGTTAGGTAGTTAAGCAGAGTTTGGGTTGGGTTGAAAGGAAATAAAAGCATTTGCTATATACAGTAAGGGAAAATCTGATTTTTGGTTTCTTTGGTGGTGGCATATATAGTGAAATAAATGTGACTGTGGCAACATTTTTGCAAAATATTGCATTGCTATTTGCACATAGAGGCAGTTACGAAGTTAAATGTCGACTGGGTGGTGAGACAGAGTTAAAAATTTTTTCTTACCACTTTTACTGCCTCTAGTGTTCATTTCAGCTGGAAACTTCAGTGAATTGTATGTATAGGTACATTTTTGGACTTTTTTTTTTCAAATGAGTCCAGGCTGAATAAAAATAAAATATAATGTAAGTATTTTTTTCTTTTAATAGTTAGTAGTCTGTATGTCATAGCCCAGAAAATCATGACTTTCTGCTTGCTATTTCTAGTTGGTTGTAGGTGGTAATGGTGGAGGAAACATTCAAGTATTTGATTAGACAAAAATGTGGCCAGAAAATATGCACAGTCGTATAGAGCTTTAAAACACGGTTGACAGGCAGAAACTCCATTACGTAATGGAAAAGAGACAAAATCTCCCAAAGACAGTAGAGCAAACAAGGTAACAGAGCGCAACAGTGAACGTCTGCCAGAGAAATCACATTCATTTTCTCCATAATGATTGATTAGGGTTGTTAGGAGATCATATGTGCTTCTGTGGGTTTATTTGATTTTTTTTAAATCATTGTTTAATTCATCAGAAAAAGTCACTGTTGATATGGAAATGGAAATCATAACAAACAGGTTAAAAGCGAATGCTCATTCCCATGATGCACTGCAAATGACTTTTATTTTAGTTTATTTTAAAATGTCATGTTTTATATAATGGGTTACGTGTAGTTTCTTTGTAACTGTAAAATTTACTACCAATTTCAAAGTGGAAATTCTACCCAATTCTTTTTTAAACGATACAGTCTAATTTTTTATTTAATTTTACATGCAGCAATTAGTATATCAAATTTTCCTTAGGTTATAACAAAGCAAATTAGGTAACTGTAAAATGCTTTGAGTACATTTCATAAGCAAAAAAACTTCTAAAATGAAACCAAAAAAAATTATTGTAGTTTTCTTTAAAAAGTCGGTTTAATTAGTGACTTGCTGTGTCTTGTAATTGGGTTTGTGCAATTACTTAGCTATTTTCTGAGGTGAACCAAATTTGTTCAGTGTTAGAATCAAGGTTGTAATTTATCATACAGCCAACTATTATATCCCTTCATTTGTCTGTTTTTTTTCAAAGTTGTAAATAACACAGATGGTGCGTAAACTGTACAAGAAAGTACAATTTATTTTTTCACAAATTTAGTGTGTTCCTTTAGAAAATGTATTAGAAATTTCTGAGTGAAATTTCTTGCAACATTTTTTTTTTTCGAGTATTGTCCAAACTTCTGTTCTATTTTTACATGGAAGCCAATATGTATAGCCAACATTTTTATTTATATACAAGTACACATTTTAGTACAAGTGTCTGTTTGATCAAATTTTCAAAATACTTTTTGATGAAAATAAATGTGGTGTAATGGAGAAAAAGGAAAGGAAAACACTTGAGTTCCAGGCGGGAAAAAGTCACCCCCACCGGCGTTCACAGCTGCCGCCGATATACAAGACAAGTATTCAGTGTTGCAGTTTAGCAGGTAACCACTTTACAATAAGGTTCCCGTAAACAAAACATGAACAATACATTTATTACAGTATTTATGCATCTTTGTTCATGTTAATGAAAATACAGTTCATTGTTAGTTCATGTTGATTCAAAGTGCATTAACTAATGTTTACAAACAACTTTTTATTTTAATAATGCATTAGTAAATGCTGTAGAAGTATTGTTCATTCTTAGTTCATGTAACTAAAGTGAGCGAACCTTATTGTAAAGTGTTACCGTTTACCACATTATAAGGCTCTATTTTTAAAGTGCATAATACTTGGAGCTCGTGAAGAAATTCAGCAACAATAATAATGACTTTCAAAGACTGTACAAGTGACTAAACGTAGAGATGATACATGATGATGGCGATGAGTACATGTTAGTGGCCCCGAACGATACACACTTCAGACACGATGTTCAGTTTGTTTGTGCTGCACGAAAACTCCTTCAGATTTTACCGCCGCTTTTCTCTCGGATTATTAAAATACACAGTTGTGACGTCAAGCAAATAATGACATTCGTAAGATGAGAGGGACTCTCCCAAGTCCTCAAAGTCCCTGACTCCATCAGAGATGGATGGTAAGAAATGAAACGTGAGATATGAGGATGGTCGACTCCCTCGCTAACTAGGAAGAGGATCTGATGCTCGCCGGCCTCCCCGGTGCTGCATGACCGCATGCTTCCTAGTTATTCCAGTGTTGGTTGCGAAGATGAAACGGCCCTGAATTAGCCGCTCACTGGTTGACGGATGGGACGTAATCTGGGCGGCGGGTCTGGATGATCTTGGGTCGCGCAGGTTTGCCGCCCTCTCCTGTCTCGTCTTCGCCGTCGGAGCTGTCGTCCTCACAAACGTGTACGATCACACTGGGTGTGTTGGTGGTTCCAGTGTGGAGCTCGTATTGTTCTCCTAAAAATACATGAAAACATTGCAAACATCAATTATTCCACTAACTGATATTGTACTGATATAGAATACAGAATTTAAAAAAAATAAAATTAATGTTTTTGAACGTTTCTGTTCACTGGGACTGCATTTATTCGATTAAAAAATACAGTAAAAACTGTAATACTGTGAAATAATATTTACATTTAAAATAACTTTTCTATTTTAACATATTTTAAAATCTATTTTATTAGTGATGATAAAGCTGATTTTTCAGCAGCCATTACTGCAGTCTTCAGTTTCACATGATCTTCAGAAATCATTCTAATATAATAGAATTCTAATATAAATTCACATAGAAAACTGCTGTTTTAAATTGCAATAATATTTACTGTAATTTTGATCAATTAAACAGCGTGTTGCGCGAAGAAGAGGCTTCTTTCAATAACATAAAAAAAAACTTTGTCAGTGTAAATGTCTTTACAGTCACTTTTGATCAATTGAATGCATCTTTGCGTAGTAAAAATATTCATGTCTTCAAAAAATCTTACTGACTGTATACACAGCATATGCTGTTGATATATATAGTGCAGCACTCAAAAAGGTTTTAGTCTCAAGGTATACCATGGAAATGAGGTAAATAGGTTATACCTGGTCCTAGTTTAGACACAGCACACAGCAGGTCATAGTTGATGATGGGCTTAGCGTCCTGCGACTGCGCCCAGCCTACAGGGGGCGACGCTGGAGGAGAGATGAGGAACTGCTTCTCTGGTTTAGGAGGCTCAAGACGAGGACTGCCGATATGTACTGACTGTACGGGAGAAGAGAGAAAATTGAGGAAACAAGGAACAAACAAATCAGAAAGATACAAAAACATTTGCATTTACATTTAAGATGCGTTTATCCAAAGCGACTGACATCGCATTCAAGATATACATTTTAATATTTCATGCATTCATGAAAATCAAACACAAAAATGAAAAAAAAATAGCTGAACTGTTACTCAACCTCAGGTCATCCGAGATGTAGATGAGTTTGTTCTTCATCAGATTTGTAGAAATGCAGCATTGCATCAGTGTCTCAGCAATGGATGCTCTGCAGTGAATGGGGTGCCGTCAAAATGAGAGTTCAAAAAGCTGATAAAAACATCACAAAAATCCACACCACTCCAGTCCATCAGTCTGATCCATCTTGTGAAGCAAAGAGAAATAATCCAGAATTAAGATGTTTTAACTTTAAACCATCGCTTCTGGCCAAAATAGAGTCCATAATCTATAATAACGCTCCACACCGGTGAAACAGTCCATCTTCTGTTGTCTCTCACATTAAAATCCAGCCACATATTTGTTTAGAGCTGTTTTTAACTGCTTTCGCTTGTAAACTTGATCTGTGCATATTTCTCCCCTGATTCAAACGAGACAACGTTTTCACTGGATCGCTGTATTACGGATTTACAGGACTTGTTGCCGGTTCATATAAATTGTTAAAAACACCTTTTAATGTGGATTTTTTTTTGTCTTATAAACACACAGCTTTTGGCTTCACAAGACTTTAATTTATGGACTGGAGTGGTGTGGATTATACTTGTGAATTATTGTGATGTTTTTTATCAGCTCTCATTCTGACAGCACCCATTCACAGCAGAGGATCCATTGCTGCCGGAAGGATTAAACGTTACATGTACTCATCTACATCTTGGATGAACCATTCCTTTAAGATGTAAGACCACGAACAATATAATACAATATAAATACAATATAATTAATCAAATGCTCTCATCACTAAACAAAAAGTACCATGCTAGACTTTAGAGCACCTTGGAGTACCATGTATTACTTCTTTGTGAGGATTATTTACCTGAGCGAAATACAGACGCATCTCCTTTCCATTGAAGTCACTCTTATGAAGTTTGACTCGGGCCTCGGCTGCCGCCAACGCATCTGTGAAGTTGATCCGAACCCGTCTGAAGCTTTTGAAGAACTGGAACGACGTGCTGGGATCAAACGCACGGAACAAAGCTTCAAACTGCTCCTGATTATGCAAAATAAGCAAAAACATGTCAAATAACTGGACTGAGATGAAACTAGACAATCACAATATAGAAAAATATAGAAAACAGTGCAATTTCATCCATGAAAAACATTTTACAAGAGAGTTGCGAACATCATAGAAAGAAAAAAACTCTTTTTAGAAATTGTTCCCATTTTTTGTAGATTTATTTTTTTTTGCAATTGATTTTTTCTCTATTATGTAAAACCATTCTGGCATAGTTTGAACTGAATGTGTCCATTTACAAAAGAAAGTTTTGTAAACAAAGAAAGTAAAAAATCCTGCAGAAAAAAAACCTTAGGCTGGTTTAAGCTGGTTTTCTTCAGCAGGGCTGTGCTGTTAGCATGCAATAAATTAAGGGATAGTCACCAAATGAAAATTCTGTCATCATTTACTCACCCTTAAGTAGTTACAAACCCGTATAAATTTCTTTGTTCTGCCGAACAGAAAGGGAGATATTTTGAAGAAAGTTTGTAAACTGGCTGCTTTGGGCAGCCATTGACTTCCATAGTAGGAAAAAAAAAAACTATGGAAGTCAATGGCTACCAGCAAGTGTTTGGTTACCAACATTCTTCAAAATGTTTTCTTTTGTGTTCGGCAGAAGAAAGAAATTCATACAGGTTGGAACAACTTGAGTGTTTAAATGATGACAGAATTTTCATTTTGGTGTGAACTATCCCTTTAAATATTTATTTTAAAGGATCCTTCCCAGCCCGGACATCAACTGTTAGAACTGCTGCCCTCTGGTAAGCGTCTTAGGTCCATTAAAGCACGGATCAATAGATTCAAGAACAGCTTTTACCTCAGCGTCATAAGAGAGCTGAACATTGCCGGCATACACAAAAACAAAAACAGATAACTGAGAAATGCACAAATCTGCAATACGATATTTAATAAGGCTTAAATTTGCACTATCGCCTTGTTTGTACTGTCTTTGTATTGTATTGTTAAACTGCATACCGTTTATTGCCGACTGTATTGAAGCATATAGGCGGTAACCTTCCGGCACTACTGCCTTGTTTGCATTGGCTTGTGTATTGTTTGTCTTTGTCTTTTTTTATTTTTATTTTTTTTGTATTACAGATGTTTAAGTTAAATGTGACTGCACTGTTAGGATTGCTCAAATTTCACTATACTTGTATAGTGACAATCCAAGGACTCATGAATATTATTAAGACAGTAACACCTTTCATGTATCGCTCTAACTATTGGCTTTCGTTGCCTAGCCCTCGCAGTTTGGGGGTTTTTCTTTTTCCTTCGTATTTTCATGCATGCAATCATCACGGGCCAGCAATATTTAATCTGTGGGAGTGGTAATTTATTGCGTTTAAATTCATTTTTATAACATAAAGTAATTCGATAAGTTTAATTTTTAATGACGCGGTTTCTGCACCATTAACTACCCCTGTTCAAAAGGTATGGCTGTCTGTAAATGTTTTATTGTTTTTGAAAGAATTCCCTTCTGATTACCAAGTCTGCATTAATTTGATACAAAAAATACAGGTCAAAATTGTGAATATTCCTACAATTAACAAAAAAAATTCGATGCAAATATTGTAAACTGTAATGTATTTCTGTGATGCGCAGCTGTATTTTCAGCATCATTCTCCAGTCTTCATTTCACACGATTCTTCAGAAATCAGTGAATATGCTGATTTTGTTGATCCAAGAAAATTTTGGTTTGAGCTATTTTTTCAATGTTGAAAATTCATCGGTGCTTCAAATTTTTGTGGAACCGGCGATGCATTTATTTTTTTGGGTACATGATGAATTTAGAAAGTGTTGACCATCTTTTTGAAATAGAAATCTTTTGTAACATTATAAATGCCTATACTGTGACCTTTGATCAGTTTAATGCATCCTTGCTGAAAGTTCCTATACAGCCCCTTCCAAAAATATATCCTACTAACCCTAAACTCAAAAATAGAAATCAACTGAATAAAACATGTAAACAAAGCATTCTGTTTCCAATCATTTTGTTTCAGATAGCAAACAGGCCATTAAACACAGGAGGGCTGGAGAAGTAAGAACTCAAGATCAGCAGACTAACATGAGCAGATTAGTTTATGCATTAGAGTCCTAAGTAATGATAGAAGCCAAACCTTTAAGCTTATGGAAGACCAAATGTAAAAACAAAAAAACGATACAATGATTAGTTGAATTTAAATTAGCACCAGAACCTGAAAGAGAAATGCATCCAAATGTCAATAAACCTTGACTTGATCATCTCACTAACAAATCAGTCTTACCCGAATCTGTGGCCGACTGAATATCTCATGGTCCACCGGTGTAGCAACCAGGCAGAAGTTATTGCACTTTGTAGTCTTAAGATGCATAATTCAGTTTCAGTAGAACGAGAAACTCTGTAATGAAGCCCGTGCAAATTACATGCGATTACTCCACCTCATGTGCCAGCAGAAGTTTCTAGCGTGCAATCAGCAGTGCTGTGAGGTCACGGCTTTACTCGCAGGTTTATCTGCTGCTGCTTATAGCAGAGCTGTTGAGCACCGCCTCTCTCTCTCTCTCTTTACCTTCCTAACCTTCAATCCCTCCCTTCATTTCCCTCTCTCTCTCTGTCTGTCTCTCACTCTTCATTGCTGACTAATCCTAATGAGGAACTGGAAACTCATGACATCATTGAGCTCTGGGCCACAGTCCAATATCCTCATCGCTCCCTTCAGCATGTTTCCACAAGGCCTTGGCAATCCTATTGTCTCTCACCGTTCCATCTGTAATTTAAACACTTTCTAACATCATTTATTACCATTATTTGACAATGTGACATTGCTAACGCACAAAGTTTCAGCTGTTACATCCTGCCATAAAAGCAGGAACTACACCTGATACCAAAACTATTTCATAATAATCAGAGTACCTATAAAACAAGAGCGGTTTGTAGCTTTTACAGAAAAGCACTGCAAAAATGCTGACAATTGTTTAACCTTCTTAAGTAGGCTTACCATACATGGTGGAAAAACTGTTAATGGTTTAACATTGCATTATTTGTAATTTTACTGTAACTAGTCAATTTAGTTCTTATGCAAGTTAATCTACTCTATAATTTACCAGTAAAAAGAACATTCCAAGTATGGTAAAACTTAATGGTACTTAGTACCTTTACAAACACAGGGTGGAGGAGAACATATAAAGGTTTGCATTTTTCATTTTACTGTAAAAAAAAAAGTGTGAATTTTGTTATTTTTTTGCCAGTGGATATTATCATATAACTTAGTGAAAAAAAGTAATTCTCAAATAATAGTACAACTTTTACCATGTATTATATGTAATTTTACATTAAATAATTCAATTTGTGGGTTTGCCAAGTGTAAAAACAGGGAGAGGCATATTGCAGGAAAATGGTAAAAAGAGGTTATAAGATAATGGTAAAAAGATGGATGTTAACTGTTAATGGTAAAACTTATAATATATGGGCTAAAATTCTGTAAAATAGTTTAGATTAGGATGCACGATATATCGGCCAATTCGGTATCGGCCGAATTTTACCTTTTTTCCCTCCTTTTTAAATGCTCATTTTTTCTGTTATCGTATCGGCCCGATAAGAAAATTTGGCCGATTTCTTTAAGCCGATAAATAATGCATTATTTCATTCAGAGACACTTCAGTTGCGCTTTGTTCGTTTGCAGCCTTTTGTGCAATCGTACGTTGTAATATTGTGTTTATTTGAAGTATATCTGATTTATCTCGTATAGAAAGCCTTTGGTTAAGTTAAAAGAGCGCTTCAATTTACCGGTGATCATCTTTAGCTCAGCACACGCAGCTCAAAACAGCAGTGCACAACATTAATAACAATGATTGGGAATGTCGTGTATATAACACTCTAATGAGAAAATTATTATAATAAAACGTTGTGAATTCTTTGGGTTTAGTTGCTGTGTTTCAGCGCGTGGTTATGGGAAGAGCGCATCCACAACAAGATCACACATTCTGACTATAGCACGCAATAACTGCATATATAAGTTGTAATATTATGTTTGTTATATTAATATTAATCTCAGGATGCATTCCCTTGAGTTAAATAAGCTGCCAGCAAAAAGCTTCAGTTTACCGTATTCATTCAGCTCTTCAGCTTCAGCACGCGCAGCTCAACGGCTGCAATTTAAAACAGTGGTATTAATTTGTTATTTTCAAAATCATTTATAAATTATTAATAACACAAAAAAAACCACTTGTATTTTTATTTATTATTTTCATCAACAATACGGTTTAATTAAAATCATTTCATTATTGTCCGTACAGAGGCTATTCCGTTTTATTGATCTGTGGCGCATTCATTTTTATTCTTTACACGTGTAATGATGTCCAATCACTTGTTTGCATTATTTATGCAATATTTTATTCCTTTGTAAGACTTTTTTATGACAAAATTTGGTAATTGGAGACTAAAAATATTTTTAAAACGTACACTGTTCAAACTAGGCTGCTTATGTTAAAGTATTTGGGATGTGGCTTTTAATGATGAGAACTTTTTTGTAATCAGGCTCTCAAAAAATATATAACAATTTGGATATAGATTTATCGGCCAACATATCGGTTATAGGCTTTCAAAAATAAAGAATAATCGGGATATCGGTATCGGCCAAAATTTTCATACCGGTGCATCCCTTATTTAAGATCTAGAAGATTGGATGTATATGTCTTTTACTTGTAAAATAATGCAATTGCGTTTGCCAAATTTATTTACAGTGAAAACATGTAAAACCCAAGGACATTCCAAGAAATAACCATGTTTAGTAAACTGTAGTAATCTTACAATATACGGTTTACCACTATACAATTATACTTGTAAAAAAAAAAAAACAACATGTCAAATTTATGTTCTGAGTGACAAAAAAAACTTTCACGAAAAATTGGTAAACAATGGTAATACTTGTTAGTAGTTAACGTAAGTACCGTTTTACCAACAGCTCATGATAAACAGGAACACATACTGTGAAATGTTGGTTTTGGTAAAGGGAATTACTATATAACTGACAGTAAATAGACATTACCAAAATCCTGCATGAATTATAAAATTTTATTTTTCATTATGAAATGCTGTTTCTTTGTTCTTCCCAGTAAGTACCTAGGGTGCTGTGCTACAATTTTTATGTTATTATTGTTTATTGCATTATTTTAGTGTCATGCGTGTTATCCTGAATCACTTTTATGCTGGTTATCGGTGCATTTTGGTTAAAATGGATTTTTGGTAGTTTAAGTAAACTGGCTATATTAACATTACTAACAGTGCACACTTTTTCACCAATTAAAATCATTTGATTCATTCTCATTCATTTGCTAATGATTAATTCTGTGAGCTTGCTCATTGAACTGAACTGACTCAAAACTATTTGCTCACAAATCAGTCATTGCTACAGCTTGTGAACAACTTTTGTTTTATGCAATATTCTAGTACAATTTTAAAAACTCCCTGCCATGTCTCTGTTTTCTATGACCGTGGGAACCATTTAGACCAAATGGCAACAGAAAACAAGCTGACTGCTGTGAACTCACTCTTGTTTGTGTGTGTGAATGTGTTGATGGTAAAGACTGCATGGTTAGACAGTAACCTGTGAGTCTTGTCTAAATATTACACCGACCAGCGGTTTGTGTGCTCGCTGTGGAAGGACGGCGCATCTCTGACTCAATGGAAAAATGGAAATATGAAACCGAAATAAGGTGATGGAAAAAATGCAAAGGGAAGCAGACAGTAGATGGGTGTTATGCAAAGAGCAGTGGAGGTGAGACAGCGGATAGTTGTGCTGATATGTGACCAGTAGTACACATAAGCCCCCAGATTATATTTATATCCAGCTGC